>KZ652536.1:164672-177779 GCA_001010745.2 Gerris buenoi | reverse complement strand
TATATATATTTGTAATCTACTCTTCAATACCTTTCATTTGATACCCCACTCAAAATTTTAAAAAAATATTATTTTTCGAGTGACATGAATTATCCGCCATCTTGGATTTCCAGTAAATCAGGTCGAACTGCTAATCTTATTTTGTCTATGGCCCTGCAGACCACACATTTTGCATATTTTTCTATATTTTTAGTAACACCGGAAGATACGATTTTAGGGGAGGGTACACGAAAAATTTCGATGTTTTTTTACAAAATGGCGCCGAAGATTAAACACTTCCCCTAAGTGGTATATATATTTGTAATCTACTCTTCAATACCTTTCATTTGATACCCCACTCAAAATTTTAAAAAAATATTTTTTTCTCGCATCTATGAATCAAGGTCGAGGTCGTAGGTTCGATCCCGTGTCAAGGTACTTTGATTTACATGGCTCAATCTTGATCACTCTGTATTCGCTTTGATGGTACATCGGAGTGTGAAGTGGCTGAACGCCATAAAAGACTAAGTCCATAAACAAGGTCCTAAGAAGTGCCCTACTTGCACTTAGATAGAAGGGCGCTTCTTTACATTGTTACTCCCCTAATAAAAAAACAGAGAGGTGTAACAATTTAAAGAAGGTGTACGGGATGTTCATCTTTAGACTGTTACTCCCCTTATAAAACAGAAGTGTGATATTCCTTCATCACGTAGTACATTGCCCAAAACATCCCTTTGTCTTAATAGTTCTTTAGTCAAAGTCATTTATACTATAAAACAACATAGGGGAGTAACAATCTAACGAAGTTCCGTTTTAAGATTGGCAGGGGTTCTTACAGTGTGTGCCGTGGCACCCTGGAGGGCCATGGAGAGAGATCAGGGGTGCCGACAGGGGGACTGGACTTTCAGCAAGACCAATTAGGTGTTGATGTCGATTTAGTTGACAATGTAGTCGAAGAATGAATATCAAAAGATAACAAGAACATTTTTAGGGTCTAGAAGCAAATATAATCGAGGACCCTTACCCTTATACTGTGTTTAAACCCAAACCCAGGAAAAATATATGGAGCCCCCAAAAATGAATTTCTAAGAAGGGGGGCTGAAATTTGTTTCTTAACGAAAATGCTACTTGTGGGATGATAAATGATAGAGGAGGGCGTCCTAAGTAGAAATAGGTATGTTATTTTGGTTTTTGTTGTTTGTACGAATTCATCATTGCGCCATGTCTCTTTCAAAATGCGTTTTCCATGTCCCTCCTCGCCCCTATGTTTTAAATCAACGAAAACATCTAAAATAATATCCGGGTATCTTCTTTGTAAAGAAAATAAATTATAAAAAAAATAGTATTAAGGAATTTTTCATACGTATCGCATATTATGTAAGTAAAAATACCCTATCCCATTAAAAAAATAAAAAAATAAAATAAAATCTTAGGAATGGTTTGGCTAGAAATTTCATTGAGTTTAGACAATAAAATACAAAAACCGTTTTTGTCTCAAGTCAGTGTAATAAATATTTTAAAAGGTCTGGATAGTTAAAACAAACTTTTAAATGGCTAGGCCGATTATGCTGGTTAACGAAATCGTACGATTTCTTTCATTTTTGTATACTTTCAGCACCGTGTGCTGAATCATGCTATCATGTTTTACCTTCACTATCATTGGTTTTCATCAATGAAATGTCCAATGCATTGTTCTGTTTTTATAGCGAATTTTGTACCTACATTTCCACTGCCGGAGTTCGCCGAATATGCAGGTAACATGGCATGTGACAGGCCACCTAAAAGACGACGGTTGTTTGTTGCGCATATGTATGGCGGTTCTACTAAGAGGACAATGGAATCTCACGTTCAGCACCTCTGCAAATTTAAAATTGATCCTAATGCAGGTAAATAGGCACTCATTTGCTTGGTTAACCACTCAAAATAACTTAGTGTAAATATTCCCTTGTCATAATCATAATAGTAATTTAATAGATATTGTAACCTTTACAAAGAGCTACAGAAGTGCTTTATTAAATAGTAAAGCAAGCGTTATTTTTATTAAGAATAATTTTATCTCGTACTTAAAATAGAACATTTTTTTCATGCTTTCAGTACTAGGAGCGTAATAAGATAGACCTCGAGTTCGCTGCACACATTCCCATAACACTAAGGGTGTGGTCTTAATCACTAACCACGTCAACCGGCGTTTCGTTATGGTTATGGTTAGTGACATGGCGGCTTATAAATTAATTCTTGTTGTCTAGGAGTCCTTTGGAAGGAAGGTTTTAAGTTTATATTTTTTACTATTTTGATGACTAAGGGATAATATCACATTTATATAAATAAATAAATAATATATAAAAAATATATAAATAATATATTATCTTGCATTGCGCTCCAGGATTGCAAATATAAAACCCTTAATATTAGATAGGGATTTTTTTTTTTAATTCCACTCATCCACCAAGTTGCTCCATCAACTTGGTTCATCAACCTAGTTGATCCATCAGTCCTGCCACACCATTCATCTTCTTCAGACTAATTGCATGTTTCAGATTTCGTCTACTGTCCAGCAGCTTGTTATTTGGAGTACGTGAGAGAGAAATTTCCAGATTTTATTGACGTCGGTGTTCAGAATCTTTATCCTAATGACTTCGGAAATTTCACAGGTTTGCAACATGTGTCTCAAAGTTATTAATAGGTTATAATGTTGGTAACATTGTTTGCTTAAATTAAGAGTTATATTTTAATTTTAAAATCGTTGAAAACCAGCTTTTTTAAACTGTAGATTCCAAAATAAATACAGCTTTTTCGGGATAGAATCTTTTTTCTTTATGTAAACGCTTCCATTCTGAATTCAGATTGAGTTTTCATAGCGATTTTAATGTTCAATAAACAAAATAGCTAATAGTAAAAAAAGTGCTTTCTAATGATAGTCTAAAATAAATTTTATATTACAGGAGAAGTGAGTTTGCCCATGGTTAAAGAACTCGGAGCAAGCTACGTTTTAGTGGGAACATCCCACAGAAGAGTTTATTTAGGAGAATCTGATAAAGTAAATTTTCACTTATCTAATCAATTTTAGATTAGAACCATAACTCGAGGTAAAAATGTATTAATAAAAAAAAAAAAGTTTAGCCGATTGCCTTGTTGCTAAAGGGATTAGTTTTCCAGAATAGAAGAAATTCGATTTTGGTCTGCTTGGAGCTCTGATAAAAATATTTTTCATACGTCTCGTATTTTGTAAGAAATAATGTCATTCCCTTCCCATCCTACATCTTAAAATTAATATCTTGGGAAGAGAGGAAAAGATGAGGTGTTCCGTTTTGCGTTTGTTTCACACCTCACATCATTATATAATATAAGTAACTGTTAGTTATAAATACATAATAGTACATTACGCGTCTAGTGCGGAAAGTAGCATTTTGCAAGCGAGTGTGGAGTTTGCACCCGAATGATAGCGAGGGTAGTAAAACCACACGAGCAAAGCAAAATGCAGTTTTTGCACGAGTAGCGTACCGTTCTTTATCTACGATTGTTGAATTTTAATAATAAATAAAGAAATAAATTGGTAAGGCGTGAAGTCTCTCGTAAAAAGGGTTTCGTTGGTATTGTGAAACAAAATTAGAAAGGGGGAGGGGNATTTTGAATTTGAACAGCTGATTATTTTGAGTTCTCTATATTTTTCCTGTGTGCGTGTCAAAACGAGTTTTACTACTGGTAAGTTTCACGCTTTTATCTCTTTTGGTTCAAAAGTTATTGGAACCGTACAGAGTGACAGACAGACAGACACAGGAACGAAACTATAAGGGATTCTTTTTTTTTGGTTTTACCAACGAAACCCTAAAAATGGTTACTTTAATTAAACAAACAGCAAATTAGTTTTGTTAAATTTAAACAAATAGGCTAATCATGCACTAAGATGAAGAATGATGAAACATTCATGCGCAATGAATACAATTATCAGTCGTATAAATAAAATTTGTTGTTATATTTTGTTTGCTATCTTAAAACGGCTGGACCGACTATGCTGGTTAACGAACAAGTCTGACTTATTAAATTTCCTTCTTGCCCTTTTGTGGTCTAGTTTGAATATTTTTCTAATATAATAGAGGTAATAGCAGATTAATAGCAGTCGTAATAGTTTAGTTTTATTATTTCTTGTTCAGTTTATCAGGGATAAAGTACGATACGTTTTGAACAGCGGTATGAAAGTTATCATATTCGTGTCTAACATTTCTGGTGAATGTACGGATTGCACAACTGAAGCTATTGTGGCCAAACAGCTGGATATCGTCGCACCATACATCTATATAGACGAATGGGATAAAGTGGCTTTCGCATGTGAACCACCTACCTGTCCACGAGATGAAGACGATAACGAGGACCATACTTATGAAACAATAGTAGCAGTGAGTATCTTTTAAATTTATAAGCAGCTGTTTTAATGCATGTTTTATAAATTAGAAAAAACTGTCTCTACTGACAAGAGTGATGTTAATTAAAAGGGTTTAAAAAAAAGAATGAACACATGTGTTACTATATGTTACATGTGTTAAATATCAACTAATGACTTCTTTTTGGTCACCTTCTTGATCAAAAACCCCCTCATACCTTGTTAATTTGATAAAGTGAGTATAACGTATATGACAAATCTTCAATTTAGGCCCTCCGCACACGGAACAACTCAAGACAAACTTAACCGGTGTCAAACTGAAATTGCCAACTGGTTACAGTTACAAACTTAAATGTGATGCGGTTCCACAAACGAGAGCAACTTAAATTGATCTAAAATCATAGTTTTCTTTGTGTTTTGGAAAGTGGAACATCCACGCGAACATAACATAACCGCGTTTAAATCGAGCCAATGTATGTTCCAATGTATGTGTTGTTTGTATGTTCCATCTATCAATATAGATGGAGCATACAGATTATCAATTCCAACTTAATCAGTAAAAGTTTATTCCATATCAAACTCTGAAATTAATATAATCTCCTTTCATTCATTGTGTGTATAAAATGCTCATAAGATCTTTTCTTATTTTCTTCAGGCTCAGAAGATGTGCAAGCTGGTGAGAGATAAAGTAGCTGATAAGGTAGGAGATGAGATTGCTCAGAGACTTCGTATTCTTTATTCTGGTGAAGCGTGTCACGCCAGTGCACCCATGTTCATGACTCAAGAAGACATTGATGGCATTGTCTTCTGTCCAAGAAATGAAACTGAATGTTTCATAAACATCATTAATTCCGGACTTCTTGTAGATAGAAGGGAAAAGAAGATGGCGGAGCAGAGGAAGTGATTAACCAAACTACAGGTAGGATATCAGGTGAAGCAATATAAATAAACACAGTACATATCACTGATGGTGTAATCCAAGAACTAGAAATGGTACATCAAGTGAAGTGGTATAACACTGAAGACTTACAACGGTGGTAATAGTATCCAAGAATTAGTGTCAGACAATGAGACAAATAAATACAAAGTTATCATTGAGGATGTAATGCAAGATCAAGCACACTACTTACTGGCATGTCAAAAGAAGAAATAATATAAAACGAAAGAATTAACAATTACCGAAGTGAGAACAAGAAGCTGAATAAAAAAACTAGTGACATAAAACTAAAGAGTACTATCACTGGTGATACACGTCAAGAACAAATAAGAATTAGAAGTAGCATATAGAAAGAAGAAGTGTCATAAAACTAAAGAGTTCCAATCATTAATGATAAAATCAAAGATCTATAGTGTGATAGAATTGTCAGAAGCTGTGACAATAAACTATATTGTACAAACATCGGTGATATAAACCAATATAAAGTGAACAGTAGTGTTTTAATATATCAGAAGAACTTATGTATAGAAGTAAAGAGTTAATCAGTGGTGATGAAATCCAAGAAAAAGTTAGAACTAATATAAGTATTATTAAAAATAGTGACAAAACTTAAGAGCACTAACTCGTCACCAAGCNTATTGACGAGAATGATTTTTCAGCAGAGGCGTTCCTTACTGATAGAGTAGAGAGAATTTCGGCAATGACTCGATAATTAGGAACAATTCTTGATCACAGAAATTTGTTAAATCAATAGGTTTGTCCTGGACTTCAGATTTTCCTAGACCTTTTGCTTAGACCCTTTTGAAAGGAACCCAGTAAAAACCAATTTTACATGCCCTTTCTATCACTCGCTAATTTATTTTTCTGACAGATGGCACTCTGCGAGCATATCATGTAAATCTTTTACAATAGAATTTTTTCGCCATCAAAATACTTTCTCTCCATTATGTATTATTACCCTGGGTAATGTATTACCTAATATATATGGAAAAGTATAAAATTTAAAATTGATTCAGTTAATCCCCATTTACACGGTGATAGTTGACGCGATAGTTACGGTTATAATAGCAACTATCGCATTAACTATCACCGTGTAGACTACGTGATAGATTCAGTCCGATAGAACTATCAGCCATCACTATCTCGTCTGACGAGATAGTTGAGGTTGAGAGTTTTCTATCACAGTAGTCAGAGTACTTATGCGGTAGATTTAAGAACTACCATGCTAGATACTAGACGCTGATTGGCAAATAATTTTTACTTTTCCAAGCGTTTTATTTTTGATGAAAACAACGCTATATTTACGAACACTTTTTTAAGTCGATTAGTGAGTTTGATCGCGCATAATTACTTAGACCAGTTTTTTCGTATGTAAATTTAATACATTTCATCAAATTTTATCATAAAAATAACATCTGATGGGCTGGGAATCGACCCGGGCTCTCTCCGTCCGCGTTTTAAGCTATTTTCTCAGGAACTAGATTTTTCCCGGGAAAACGGCTTATTATATTGTTAGTTTCTTATTAAAATGCGGACTATTTTAAAATTGTTTAATCAAAATCGTCGTGACCGTCGAGAAATAATTTTTTTCAGAGTTTTTGAGGTAGCGCCAACAAATTTGGATATAAAATTTATTTCTTGATTTCGCCTGGGGGTATGATTTCTCTGAACATGTATGCCAAATTTCGTCAAAATCGGCCCAGTAGTTTAAGCTCCAGGTGTCAGCACAGACGACAGACAAATATTTTTAAAAAANGATCAAGCACACTACTTACTGGCATGTCAAAAGAAGAAATAATATAAAACGAAAGAATTAACAATTACCGAAGTGAGAACAAGAAGCTGAATAAAAAAACTAGTGACATAAAACTAAAGAGTACTATCACTGGTGATACACGTCAAGAACAAATAAGAATTAGAAGTAGCATATTAGAAGAAGTGTCATAAAACTAAAGAGTTCCAATCATTAATGATAAAATCAAAGATCTATAGTGTGATAGAATTGTCAGAAGCTGTGACAATAAACTATATTGTACAAACATCGGTGATATAAACCAATATAAAGTGAACAGTAGTGTTTTAATATATCAGAAGAACTTATGTATAGAAGTAAAGAGTTAATCAGTGGTGATGAAATCCAAGAAAAAGTTAGAACTAATATAAGTATTATTAAAAATAGTGACAAAACTTAAGAGCACTAACTCGTCACCAAGCAATTAATTTGTTGAAATTGGATCCATTTTTATTCAGCATCGCGTCTAATATATAATTATATGTAAAAATATGTGTGATGTTCCGTCGTCTAATGTTCTTGAGGTGCTTAGGATCAAGGGTTTCAATAAATAGACAATCTCACATCTCTAATACTTCTGCTAAAATAGGCATATCCTTATATTTTCAAATATTGATAAATAAATTACCTATAGTTTACTTCAAGCAATTAAAATCCGCAGCAATGTTAAAAGGATTTTATACAGTTCAGTAAAGAAATTATAGTCCGTTGTATATTGATGGTATATTACAGTTTTAAATAATGAAGACTTACTGTTAGAAAAACGTATATACTGCTAATGGACTTTTAGAGTTACTAGTTTAAAATTACTAGAGTAATTTTAGTCCGCAATGGAATTACAGTTTGCTAATGAAGGCAGACGGTTTTTAAAAAAAAAGAAATTACATATTGCTGAAGGAATTACAATTTATGTTGATAATTTTTTTCATTTCGCTGTAATGAAGACACGAAATATACTAAAGTAATTTTAGATCGGTATATGGAGACAAAGTTAGAGTTTATTTATTATTTACAGACTGTTTACAAACGGAACGAAATATTGTTACAGAAACAATTAGTTTAGTACAAACTATAAGAAAATTTAATCCATTTTTATTAAAAAAGATGACTGTTTATCATCTTAGCTAGTAAGGAATTATTTTGTTAAAGGTATTACAGTTTGGTTAAGGATTCTCATTTTGTTTATAGTATACATAGTTTATTGCTGGAATTCCTTTAGCAAACCTTCATTTCTTAAAATTCTACGAAAACTATTTTAGATCTATGATCTAAGTAAACAAAAGAATTAAGTAAAAAATAAATAAATAAATAAAAACGTGAGAATAGATTTTGTGTCTTCTGGCCTTTCAATCCTGTAGAACCTTAAGAACTTCGTTTGTCCGAATTAAAAAATAAAACATGAGCGCGAATTTACCCTGTGAATTACCGAAATATTTTCAGAATTCTTTATTTTATTTTAATTAAATAAAATAGAGAAAAATACCCCTACAAAAAATAATAAACAATCAAGTCAAGAGTTAACATATTATAAAAATAATTAATTTTTAAAAACATTTTAGATTTAATTTAATACATATTTGTAAAAGAGTAAAAATAAATTTTTAGAGTAAAAAAAAATCGCTTCAATCATTGGTTTTTTTTTTTTTATAATAATTATTAATTTAAAAAAGAGGTCCGAGACAATTCAGACAAACTTTCTCATATATTATACAAGTTCATAATTACTTAGACCAGTTTTTTCGTATGTAAATTTAATACATTTCATCAAATTTTATCATAAAAATAACATCTGATGGGCTGGGAATCGACCCGGGCTCTCTCCGTCCGCGTTTTAAGCTATTTTCTCAGGAACTAGATTTTTCCCGGGAAAACGGCTTATTATATTGTTAGTTTCTTATTAAAATGCGGACTATTTTAAAATTGTTTAATCAAAATCGTCGTGACCGTCGAGAAATAATTTTTTTCAGAGTTTTTGAGGTAGCGCCAACAAATTTGGATATAAAATTTATTTCTTGATTTCGCCTGGGGGTATGATTTCTCTGAACATGTATGCCAAATTTCGTCAAAATCGGCCCAGTAGTTTAAGCTCCAGGTGTCAGCACAGACGACAGACAAATATTTTTAAAAAACCACTTTTTTATAAGTTAATTCTCAAATGTAGTCCATTTTAATACGAATCTTATGATATAAGCCGTTTTCCCGGGAAAAATCTAGTTCCAGAGAAAATGGCTTAAACGCGGACGGAGAGAGCCCGGGTTCGATTCCCCGCCCGGGAGAAGTTATTTTTATGGTATATTTTAATGAAATGTATAATAATAATTAAATGTACATACAAAACTAATTATGAACTCGTATATGAGAAAGTTTGTCTGAGTTGTCTCGAACTGATTTTTTTTATTTTCTCGAGATTTTAAAGGAATTATTCGTTTTAGGTGTTTGTAAGACCTCCTGAGTGGTTTCCAGCATGACGCCTGTTTGTATGTGTGTGTGTTATCAGTTATCATTGTAGCACCCAAGGTATTTAACCTATAGAGAGTTGAAACTTGGCAGATCTGTCCTTACCTGTAGTTTTGCAGCCCGGAAAATCAATTTTTCCGCCTTCTTGGCGGTGTTGACCATGTTAAACTGGGTAGTTTGTTGAGTCAACAAAAATTAAAAAAAAAAAATCAAAATACTGCCAAAATTCAAACAATTGAATAAATGAAATAAAATATGTGTTATTTAAAAAAAATAAAATAATAATAATAAGAAAATCAGTTAGTTCAAAACGGTCACCCATTCAAGTACAGTCCATGCCCATTGCTGCTTCCTCTAGTCTAGGATCTCCAACTGTTTCCTCTAGGGTCTCCTTGGATTCTTTAGTGGCCTCCAAAGTGAGGAAAAGTTCTGAGGTATTCCATACCCGATTTTTCAATATATCTTATTTTTAAAAAACCCACAAAAAAACCCGGGGAAATTAAGATGGGTTTTTTCATTTTACCCGGGTGGGTTTTTTAATATTCCACACCCGGGTGCCAACCCTGACAATATTGTTTAAAAAATTAATTTCTTTGTATTTTCATCAGTTACAATATTGTTATCTACACTTTTTTCGATAAGAATCGTATTTTTTGAGTTATTTGATTCGAAAAACTTGGGTTTTTTTTCGATGAAAATTGCAAGATTTCAAATTTCAATCGTGAATAACTCAAAAAATATTGATATAACAAAAAACTTTATACCACATTTTTTTTCTTAAAATTTGATCCTCTATCGATTCCTGTGGTTATTTTGAGAAAAGGAATTTCCACCCCCGAGAAGGGGTGGCAACCACCCCCGGAGTCGGAAGCGCACATCTGCACTATATAACTTTTGTTATTTGAGCACTTTCCCATCAACTCACCAAATTTCAAATAAATCGGTTCAGTTTCTCAAATTTCGGAGGTAAGACACTATTTTTGGCCCAAGTAACTGGCCTAGTAGTATAGGCCAGGGATTCTTAAAGTGGGGTCTGCGGCCCCAAGGGCGGCTCCAGAGATGATCAGGGGGGGGGGACATACCGGGGTTTGGGCAGTATGGAATAAGTAAAGAAATTATAGTCCGTTGTATATTGATGGTATATTACAGTTTTAAATAATGAAGACTTACTGTTAGAAAAACGTATATACTGCTAATGGACTTTTAGAGTTACTAGTTTAAAATTACTAGAGTAATTTTAGTCCGCAATGGAATTACAGTTTGCTAATGAAGGCAGACGGGTTTTAAAAAAAAAGAAATTACATATTGCTGAAGGAATTACAATTTATGTTGATAATTTTTTTCATTTCGCTGTAATGAAGACACGAAATATACTAAAGTAATTTTAGATCGGTATATGGAGACAAAGTTAGAGTTTATTTATTATTTACAGACTGTTTACAAACGGAACGAAATATTGTTACAGAAACAATTAGTTTAGTACAAACTATAAGAAAATTTAATCCATTTTTATTAAAAAAGATGACTGTTTATCATCTTAGCTAGTAAGGAATTATTTTGTTAAAGGTATTACAGTTTGGTTAAGGATTCTCATTTTGTTTATAGTATACATAGTTTATTGCTGGAATTCCTTTAGCAAACCTTCATTTCTTAAAATTCTACGAAAACTATTTTAGATCTATGATCTAAGTAAACAAAAGAATTAAGTAAAAAATAAATAAATAAATAAAAACGTGAGAATAGATTTTGTGTCTTCTGGCCTTTCAATCCTGTAGAACCTTAAGAACTTCGTTTGTCCGAATTAAAAAATAAAACATGAGCGCGAATTTACCCTGTGAATTACCGAAATATTTTCAGAATTCTTTATTTTATTTTAATTAAATAAAATAGAGAAAAATACCCCTACAAAAAATAATAAACAATCAAGTCAAGAGTTAACATATTATAAAAATAATTAATTTTTAAAAACATTTTAGATTTAATTTAATACATATTTGTAAAAGAGTAAAAATAAATTTTTAGAGTAAAAAAAAATCGCTTCAATCATTGGTTTTTTTTTTTTTATAATAATTATTAATTTAAAAAAGAGGTCCGAGACAATTCAGACAAACTTTCTCATATATTATACAAGTTCATAATTACTTAGACCAGTTTTTTCGTATGTAAATTTAATACATTTCATCAAATTTTATCATAAAAATAACATCTGATGGGCTGGGAATCGACCCGGGCTCTCTCCGTCCGCGTTTTAAGCTATTTTCTCAGGAACTAGATTTTTCCCGGGAAAACGGCTTATTATATTGTTAGTTTCTTATTAAAATGCGGACTATTTTAAAATTGTTTAATCAAAATCGTCGTGACCGTCGAGAAATAATTTTTTTCAGAGTTTTTGAGGTAGCGCCAACAAATTTGGATATAAAATTTATTTCTTGATTTCGCCTGGGGGTATGATTTCTCTGAACATGTATGCCAAATTTCGTCAAAATCGGCCCAGTAGTTTAAGCTCCAGGTGTCAGCACAGACGACAGACAAATATTTTTAAAAAAACCACTTTTTTGGACTCAGGGAACCTCAAAACGTGTTAATCAATCAAAATCTCAAAATCGAATTTTCGCGCTATCACAATACTTTATCTTTATATGAGAAAGTAAAAACGGGGGAAACAATTAAACCAATTAGACAATAATGCAAAAGCATAAAATCAATAAAGTACTTCCACCTCCGAAATTTGAGAAACTGGACCCATTTGCTTGAAATTTGGTGAGTTGATAGGAAAGTGCTTAAATATCAAAAGTTATATCGTTTTATAGCTTTAGCTGATAAATTCTTAGTTTTATATAAAAGTAAAAATAATAATTAGATTTAGTTTATTTGAATTAAAAGAAAAAATACTGAATCTGAGAAGGATAATTAAATATAAAATGGTAATAGTAAGATGACAATAATTAGATTAACTTGGGACTTCCGCTCTAGGAGTTAAAAAGGAAGTGAAATGAATACTGTACCAAACATCGCCCATATCTCTCTTTGTGTTAGACCTACAATATTCAGTGTTGGAAAAAACCCGGGTTTTTTGGAAAAAGCCCAACCCACCTGGGTTTTTTAATAAAACCCGGGTTTTATTGGGTTTTTTGGGGTTTTATTAAAAAATAATTAATTTTAACATATAAAAATGTGTAAATGTATCAAATCTTATTAAAATAAAAAATGCCGACTTAGTATTAGGTTTTTTTCTACGAAATACTAATGATAATAACAATAAAATTAATATTTTCCGGGTGGCACCACTACAGGCAAGGACTGTAAGGACATACATACAGAAGTCATGCTGAAAACCACTCAGGAGGTCTTAAAAACACCCAAAACGGATAATTCCGTTGAAACCCCGAAATAAAAATTTTTGGGTGAAAACAATACTTTTTCTCTATACATACTTATTTAAGGGAGGGAGAAGGTAAGGAAAAGTAAAGAAAGTTGAAATAAGACCAGTTTTTAGAAATGGTATTTTTATATCAATTATTTAGTCTCACAGCTTGCAATTACACAAAAATACTTAAATTAAAA
>KZ652536.1:145986-157222 GCA_001010745.2 Gerris buenoi | reverse complement strand
AGAAAAATCATTAAAATGAAAATTTTTATTGTTTCTAAGCAAGATATCAAAAATCTAAGTACAGGCTTCATTCCTTATTTTAATTCTGCACAATTTGAGCACTATTTCGACTCCCTACTACAATAAATATTAAAACTATTTCAATACGAGTTTTATCATTGTATTGAAATGGCGCCTGTACTATTTATCATAGGAAGTTGAAATAAGGCTCAAATTGCGCAGAATTAAAATTGGGAAGGAAGCCTTTATTTAGATTTTTGATATCTTGCTTAGAACCAAAAACATTTTCATTTTACTGTTCTTCTAACCTTTTAAGAGCGGTACAGCCTTAATATAGTAAGTTATATTGGGATCGATTATTGCCTTTAAGTGGTCTCAAATATTTTTCTTTTTTTGGAAATAAATTTAAATAATTTAATTTTTTTTTATTGGTTTTAAGCTCTTATAGTTTAATTTTTTTTTTTTAAAATCGTTTATATATACTTATTAAAAGGGGGCTTAATAAATTTATAAACTGTCTGAATATTTATTTATATTATTTTATATATTTTTTTAAATTGTAATAATACAATATATTATGCATAATAATAATTTGGTAAAATAATATAATACATAATAATAAATCCTAAACCATAATTATGATAATTTAAATGTATATTTTTTTTTCTCTAAAAGCACAAACTTTTTTACTATTTTATTATTTATTTAAAGAAACAGTGCAAGCAAATTAAGCAAAACACAATAGAATTTTAAAAACCAAACATAAATTTAGAGCTTTTATTTTTAAAAAAATAATTGTAGAATTTGTTTAATAAAACAATTACCTAATTGAATTGTTAGGATAAAAATACAAAAATATTGTATTATAATTTTTTTTTTTTGAGAGAAAAATTGATTTGAGTGATTGCATCATATTGAAATAATTAACTAACAATGATATTTTATCTTTTTTTTAAGGTATATTTGGATTGGTAAATTATTACAATATTGTGTCATATGTAAAGTATAGTATGTTAAGAGACAGAATCTATTTTCTACCAGATTACATATTATATTAAAAGCTTGGCCAATAATGTTTCCTAATTTTTGGTAATTAAATTAGAATTCAAATAAGGGGATCATAGCCGAGAAAAATACACTTTGATGCCTGGATTTACTATATCCTGCTGGGATATACTATATATTGCCTGGATTTATGATGATCTACGTTTCAAATCCTGGTATTTTTCTCGTTTCTGTGTTGATCCTAAAATCCTAACTTAATTATAAAAATTGTTTCCTAAAGGATTATAAATTCGCTAAAATATTTATTGAAATATTATTGGTTAATTGGCATTTTATATTATGGTATTCTAGTGTAAAGGTTGTTTAGTATGTTAAATAAATAAATTGAATTTGAAATATTATGTAATTTATGATAATAATTGACCAATAAAAGTTCTCTGTTTTTCAAAAATGGTTAATTTTTATTGGTCGGCATATTGCTTAAGGAATTTCTTATAATCAAGTATAGTATGTTAAAATAAAGAATGTGTTTGACAGAGGTTTTTTTATTTGATAATTGACCAATTAGTAATGATTATATTGGTCAAATTAAATTTGATGTGCTAGGTCAAATATACTGTGTTAAATAAATGATTGGACCTGCGAAATTATATCATATTGGTAGTTTGATTTATTACATTTGATTTTATTGATGTAATACTAATGGTCACACTTTACTTAAAACTATTTTATATTTGGTGTACGCTAAAAAAATTTACTTGTTAAATTAAATTAGACATTTGACCAATTACAGTTCACAGTTCACCATTGTGATACTGCTGTAATTTTATTGGTCTAATTTATTCTTTTTGGTAACATTATCTTACATTTGTAATTATTTTTAAGCTTTTAAAAACAAATTAGTAAGCATAAACAATCTATATATATTACACATTTTTTTTCAAAAAAAGAAGCTCTATATGTATTTATAATTATATGAATAAGATTTTCAAATACTTTTTGTATTTATCAATTTAAATACATATGAAAGGATATATTATATAAAATGATAGTAATATTAAGGGATACAAAATTTACTGACATATGTATTAGGGATTATAAAAAAATAGATATTTTAAAAATTGTATGAATAAATTCATAATAATGTATTTTGATGTGTAATATATAATTTACCATGTATTTGAGTCAAATAATGAGGAAAATTATCAAATAAATTTTTCATTTTTTTTTTATATTTGTATTTTATATTATCAATTCTTTTACCCCGATAACTATCATGAAAATCAAGATTTGTAACATCTTAGTATCTTTTGGTAGGTCTCAAGAACAGACAAATCAGGGTCAATCACCAGAGTTCTACATGTGTTAACACTTTAGTAGATGTATAAATTATTTGTTGTTTTTCCTGGAGAAGTTTAAGGTGTATGCGTCTCTCAATAGACCTTAAGGCTCTTAGGTTTTTGATATCATGCTTCGAACCAGTATAATTTTAATTTTACTGTTTTTCCTAACCTCAAAGGGCGGTAGAGCCTTAAGTACAAATATATATCTTTCAACTGCAAGAAAGATGAGAATGTTTCTACATTAGTAAACACGCTGATAGGTGTGTAAAGTAGTCTATTTGTCTCTTCTAGAGAGCTTTAGATGTATGCGTCTAGCAGTAGTAGTTATAAAGTATCTAGTTCAACTCCCAGAGGGGTGACAATGTGTTTCTACACTAGCAAACACACTGATAGATGTGTAAAGTAGTCAACTTGTACTTATGATGCACTTTACTTGCATTGATTGTACTTAACTTGCACGTATCTCTGTAGAACTAAACCACGCTCTATATATACTTCTTAGTCTATTAACTAAACTAAAAACCACAATCTAGCAGGCGAATCTAGTTCTACAGAGTCAAAGGCTTTGTGAAACCCAGCATTTTAAACCAAGTACAGGGACTTACTTGTGATAAGTCATTTGCAACTGGCTTGCCAAGTTTCATTTGCACCATAAACCTTTTTAAAATATTTCTCAATTAAATTTTTAATTTTTGTAGCATAACATAACTTTTTTTTAATAATAGTTAATATTTTTCACACATATTAAATATCATTATAAATAGTTGCATTTGCACTAAGTAAGATCATTTAATCCTTTTTTTTTCCTTCCGTCGTGGTAATACTTATGAAGTTTTTATTGTTATTATTAATAATTTATTTTTTCAAACAATTATCTTGATTAATTTATTAAATTAATTAAGTTTTAAATAAATAATATTCTTCTTGTTCATCAAGGTTTCTTCTTTACGGCTTTATAACAGTCATAACCTTATTGAAACCTACGTTCAAATTTTCGTTGATTCACAATATCTCGGCATTCTAATTTCTTAAAATATTTTATCAGTAACTTTTAAGTGATTATTATATATTTATAATTTATATAATAGTTATTTATTGATTTCTTTATTAAATTAACAAAAATTGCAATGGCTTTAATGATGGAAACCGTAAAACAGCGTCCTGCTCTTGGAATGTTCAATACAACTGAAGAAGTCAGCACGGGTGTAAGTAAAAATAATTTTAACAAATTCTAGAACATGAAATAATAATTTTGTAGTACAATATATGATTTATTTTCAATGCACATTTCAATACGTTATCCCATCAAAGTGCTTTTATTCTACTAAATCTAAACGCCTTAAACCTAGTTTCAAGTATAGCTAACAATTGTTATTTGTTTTTGCTTTTAGACTTCGATTCTTGCTTTTGAATTCGATAAGGGTGTTCTTATTGGAGCTGACTCTCGAACCAGTGCTGGGTAAGTCCAATTATAATGTTTTTAATATTAGTTCGCAAACAGCTAAATGTTCTAACTAATTGAAACTACTTTTTGAGACAACTTCAGTTTTGAAAATAAAATAATCAAACTGCTCTACAATTAGAGGTGTTTTACAGTTGCAGTTAACATAAGTATCTAGATTAAACCTTACACTTGTTTCTGATCTGACCGGGAACTGAAGTTGACTTTTTGATTTGAGAGTCAGATTTACCTCTGCCGTAACTGATGGTGATTAACCTCAGTCTCAACTCCTACATTAACTAATTATCTTCTCATCTATACTGAAGATTACTATTTTAGTCTTTTTTGTACCACTGTTTTCAACTCCTACACTGACTCTTTTTCACGACAGTAATGAAGATGACTATGTACCTGCTTTCTACAATAAAGGAACGTTTGTAAGTAACTATTCTTTTATAGGAACATTTTTATACATCTTAAATATGTTATTACGTGTTGTTTTATTTTTTTGCAGAACTTTCATTACAAATCGTGTGTCAGATAAGCTGACACAGGTTACCAAACACATTTACTGCTGTAGATCTGGGTCCGCTGCTGATACCCAAGCAATCGCTGATATTGTTAAATATCATCTTGAGTTTTACACGTAAGGATATCAATTTGACTTAATCTATTTTATAGCTATGATGGTGTATAGAGGATGCCTAGAATCGGTATGGTGGGGGTAGTGGTAGAATGGTGGGAGATTGCTCTGACGTAACATATGACCCCCACTCCCTAACCAGCTTATAAATACAATACAACTTCTACCTTAAGTCTATCTTTTTACATCTCCTCTCTTGTAAAACCACATACTAAATTAGTCAACCTTCGAGGCTATTTCTGCTTAAACTATGAAAAATATACAAAAATTAACTAATAATTTAGATAGTCTCTGCCTCAACTTTTTAGAGGGAATGTTTAATTTTCTACTGTCTCTAATGGAGGGAGAGGCCCCCCTAACCACAGACCTAGTGTGCCCGCTCTGTCAACGCACTAACTCTTGTTTGGGGCAGACTGTAATTATTTATTTCTCTACTACGTCTCTTTATCAGCCCCTCACAAATAAGAAAGAGAGTTATGACAATGGGTGTATACAAGCTATTTGAGAAAGTATCTCTTAGTTGATATCAGACTAAATAAAAGGGGCAAAAGAAAGAGGTCAAGTAAGTCACCTGGCATATAATTGTGATAAATTATTGTAACTTTTTTTTGGGTAAATAAAGAGGTAAACAATGTAAAAATATTGTATATTTTTATAAAAGGCTGCTCAATTTTTCCTTTTTAGTGGGTGAAAAATAGCTCTTCTTTAATTGGTTAAATGTGACACTGTAATTTATCTTTAAAGCTGAGCATACACGTTGCACTATGCCTAACAGGTAAACCGCCGTGTGCGTGCTATTAAGTTATGACAGAACCATTCAGTTTTGATAGCACACACACTCTGGTTCACCTGAACAAGTTTACCTGTCCTGTCAGGTATACCACAATGTGTGTGGCTGGCTTTGAGTGCACATATTCATTTTTGGAGAAAGTCGTTCAATGCCTTGATATTGTTTTATTTTTAGTTTACTAATAATTAATATTATTTAACTATTGTGTATGTTTTCAGCATGGAGATGGGTGAAGAGCCGACAGTGTTGACAGCTGCTACTCTGTTTAAGGAACTCTGCTACAACTATAGGGATCAACTAACTGCCGGCATTATTGTAGCCGGCTGGGATAAATATTCCGGATCTCAGGTATGTTCATACTATACTTGTGCTAAATAAGCTCTATATAATATAATAATAGGTAAAAAAAATATAGTGTTTGTTCTTGATTCAACCATTCAATTTAAATGTTCATCATTTTATGAAATGTGAATTAAAAACACAATTGTTGTGCGACTATAATAATATTGTTATTTTTGAAATAAGTGACAGTTTTTAAATTAATTATCAATAAATTAATTATCAATAAATTAATTATTGTTCTTTTATTTCTAACTATTATTTATTTATTGTTCCTTTTCACCTGGAATTAATGTACTATGATAATGTTTAGTGTTACAGCATCCCAGTTGGTGGTATGATCAATAAGATGCCAATAATAATGGGCGGCTCTGGAAGTACTTACGTCTATGGTTATCTTGATGCACACTACAAGCCTAACATGAGTATGGCGGAAGCCAGGGATTTTGCTATTAACAGTAAGTTTTTCATCGTTTGAATCAATTTATTTTTTTTTACTTTAGCACCCTCTTGGTTCTAAACAATAGTCTACAAAAGTCTCAAAGGTTTGTGTGTTTGTCTCCCCAAGACATTGAGACTCCCTGGGCCAGTGTTGTATTTAATATTCTTTAATCTTAATAGTTTATTAGACTAAGGGATATTATCAAAATTATATACACAAATGTGATATTCCTTTGTCCCAAGGTACATTGGAATAAATATCCCTTTGTCTTAATAGTATTTTAGACTAACGAATATATTATACTACTCTATATATGTTCCTTTGTCTAAATAACTATTAACACAAAGGGATATAGTAGGGGTGCCAAATTAAACAAGTACCAAATCAATTACCTAAATCAAATTATAATTATTATTTTTTTTTATATTTTTTTTCTTTGGGTTTTAGTCCC
Organism: Gerris buenoi; assembly: GCA_001010745.2. Classification (NCBI taxonomy): domain Eukaryota; kingdom Metazoa; phylum Arthropoda; class Insecta; order Hemiptera; family Gerridae; genus Gerris; species Gerris buenoi. The sequence goes on along the minus strand of KZ652536.1, from coordinate 150,768 downwards.
GTTCGACAGCTTAGGCCATTACAGGACAGGGGTTATCCGACCACTTTACTCATCTACTCGATGAGATCATTAGTGTGAAACATGTCTGACCCCTCCGGGATTCGAACTCACGCCGGGGTTTAGACCTTATAATTATTATTAACAATGTTAGACAGATAGAAAAAAATAAAATACTTTTCTGTCTGTCTCCCATTGTTAATAATAATTATTATAATTTGATTTAAATAAAAATTTTAACTTTCCGTAGTATGAATACTACCTAAAACTTAAAAAAGACCAATCAATTACTTTAAATATAGTAAAACAGTAATGTATTTTTAGAAATTTATATATTACAAACTTTTAAGCAAGTGTAAGCACAGTGTCTTAGTGCAAATGTTTTTGTAATGCTCAAGTCATTTAATTCTGAGTATGAACAAGCCTGGAAAATTTCATTTGTTTCTTTAATTTTTTTTTATTTTTGTAGTTCTAAGTCTGGCAATGCACAGAGATGGAAGCTCCGGTGGCGTTATCAGGCTAGCCATCATCGAAGCAGATAAAAAAGTACAAGTTGAACGTGTTGCTGGCGATAAAATGCCAAAATGGTGATAAGATTTTTAAATATTTAAAATAAAATTAAATTGTTACAACCAAAATTCAAAAAACTTTGTATGGTCAGTTAAAATTAAAAGATCTTGCTTTTCTAACAAGATAAAATTGTAAATTAATTTTTTACAATTTTTTATAATTTGATTTAAGATAAAATTGTATTCAATAACTTTTTGTACTGATAACGTTGATTCAAAACATCTTAGTTGTACATTTTTGTTTTTTAATGACAATTTCTACTTGATTCATTTTTTATTAATTATTATGGTTGGTTGTTTTCAATTTATTTATTTGTTTACTCTGAATTTATAATTATGTATTTCTATAAATTATATTAATAAACTTTTTTTTGTATTTATTTGTTTACTTATTATTTTATATCCCTATCAAATAGTATCCTTTATATAATCGAGTAGAGTCCCGACGGGCGACGACGCAACTCTAAATGATTTATAACGTTAAAAATTGATGAGCCATAAGCTGATTGAACCAGTGCCCTCCAGAATGTAAGCCAGATACTAATCCATTTGCGCCATTCCAATGTAACGAATATCAGAGCATAAAACTTACTATTTAAACAGTAAATATCTCTTTAAATATCTATTTTAATAATAACTAATTATCTCTCAGCTCTTTTTCTCAACCATATTAATTATTCTGCCCGTTACTACGGGCATAACGGCTGGATACGGGCACATTTATGGATGGAATTATTTGTACTTCTTTAGATTGTTACTCTCCTATGTTGTTTTTAATAAAAATTACTTTGACTGAATAACTATTAAGAAAAAGGGATGTTTAGTCCAATGTACTTTACTTTTTTTTTAGGAAAAAGGAATATCCCACTTCTGTTCTGATCAGGGGAGTAACAGTCTAAAGAAGAGCATTCCATACACCTTTAGATTGTTACTCCCCTCTGTTCTTTTTTTTATAAGGGGAGTAACAATGTAAAGACGTGACAGATTATTAGTGTGTTCTAATGACTTTCCTGTCTGTGATATGAAAATACAACCCAGATAATTTATTATTGTTTAAACCTTGGTTCTAAGGAGAGAAAAGCCTTAAAGCCAAGTGTTTAGCTCAATTGTCTGTCTGCCTCCGCTGGATGCAATTACCGCTGTGCATGCCTGCATTTTTGAGAGAGGAGAATATTTGCTGCAGGTAATTATGGTTTTAGTCTTTGACAGATGCCAAAACAATGTGCATAAGCTCTCTAAAAAGCGTAAAATATTTCCCAGCTCTTAAGAAGCAAAATTAAACCAGCCGATAAGAAGTTTGATCTGTGACTGTTGACGGTAATTTTGGAAAACATCCTAATAATAGCTATCAGTAAGAAAAACAGGTAACCCATGGCAAATTATTTATATCAATTTCAGAATCACTCTGCGACAATATAAATGTTTATTAAAGTCACCAACATTACAACAGACTGTGAATAAAATTTTAGAGCAACACTTTCTGTGGGAAATGTGGGTAACAAGTTTTATCTGAGAGGAAGTTTTCTGGATTCATTTCTACCAAACATGGAGTAAAGACAAACTGCCATTTTAAGTTAGAACTCTTAGTGACTTCCAGTCAAGGCATTAGGACAATTTATCACCAGATTTTAAAACATCTCTTACCAAGTTATTATTAGTCATAAAAAATAACCCAAGATTAGCATCAAGCTCCTGTTCTCTTTAAGTTGTAATGGACATTTCATACCTAAATTCTGATAGTAAAAATATTCAGGTATCCTTTGGCAAACATAAACTTGCTGGCAAAATTAAAAAAAATTGACTCTCCAATAAACAAGAAGTGTTATCATATTGTTCTGTCGGAGAGTGTTACTAATCTGTATTTCATAGCACCAGTGCTCTTTCATTGATTTAGAATCTAAAATATAATTGAGAAGTTTATTTGTGTTCGTAAATGAACACTCATCTTTTGACAATCAAGTTGTTTGCACAAAAATAATCATAACTTGTTCAAATTATGAATTAATTTTGCTTTAGTTCTTCAGAGATAGAATGTGTTTTTATAACCTTAACTTATAGATATCTATCTTAGCCTTGGAGACATTTTACTTTATCACATACGCAGTATATATTAAGAAGAACTACATATCATTATGGTGCATCAATCTGATTTTAAGATTTTTATGGATTAACACATTTTGAGGTTCCATGTGTCCAAGAAAAGTGTTTTTTTTTNAAGTCACCAACATTACAACAGACTGTGAATAAAATTTTAGAGCAACACTTTCTGTGGGAAATGTGGGTAACAAGTTTTATCTGAGAGGAAGTTTTCTGGATTCATTTCTACCAAACATGGAGTAAAGACAAACTGCCATTTTAAGTTAGAACTCTTAGTGACTTCCAGTCAAGGCATTAGGACAATTTATCACCAGATTTTAAAACATCTCTTACCAAGTTATTATTAGTCATAAAAAATAACCCAAGATTAGCATCAAGCTCCTGTTCTCTTTAAGTTGTAATGGACATTTCATACCTAAATTCTGATAGTAAAAATATTCAGGTATCCTTTGGCAAACATAAACTTGCTGGCAAAAGTAAAAAAAATTGACTCTCCAATAAACAAGAAGTGTTATCATATTGTTCTGTCGGAGAGTGTTACTAATCTGTATTTCATAGCACCAGTGCTCTTTCATTGATTTAGAATCTAAAATATAATTGAGAAGTTTATTTGTGTTCGTAAATGAACACTCATCTTTTGACAATCAAGTTGTTTGCACAAAAATAATCATAACTTGTTCAAATTATGAATTAATTTTGATTAGTTCTTCAGAGATAGAATGTGTTTTTATAACCTTAACTTATAGATATCTATCTTAGCCTTGGAGACATTTTACTTTATCACATACGCAGTATATATTAAGAAGAACTACATATCATTATGGTGCATCAATCTGATTTTAAGATTTTTATGGATTAACACATTTTGAGGTTCCATGTGTCCAAGAAAAGTGTTTTTTTTTTTATGTGTGTGTTTTTTGTTGTGTGTGGAGTCAAACTACTGGGCCGATTTTGATGAAATTTGGTACAGGTTCAGGAAAATCATATCCTGAGAAAAAAATAAAGAAATTTTAGCTCAAAATGGGGGGCTAACTCCCTAAAAACTCAGAAAAAGATTTTCTTTATAAGGTTCCGAATATGTAGACCATTTAAATACGAGTCTCACCATATACATCGGTTTCCCGGAAAAAAAATCTAATTCCCGAGATAGTGATTTAAATTAATCAGTTTTTTTTTATTCAAAAACAAAAAGGTAAAATAAATTAAATGGGCGCCACATGGCTCTATCATAGAAGAGAAAATAGTTAATCACAAGTTGAAAGTTAGAAGAGTATGATTGTAGTAGAGTCTAGCAGCAATGGAGCCCTGTATTCTTACTATTCCACTAACTACCCACTTTAGACATTTCCTTTTCAACTATTATAACATGTAACACTTCACAACACCAAAAACTTCTGTATTAAGTTGAAGACAATGTATATGAAGTTTTATTAAAATTGTTTTGTTAGAACATAAAATATCAGGAAAAGTGATAAATAGTTTAAACTATCTTTAACACTTCATATCCGTCAGTTTTACAAAAACATTTTTATTTGAAATAAAATGTTTGTGTCATTGAGAATAGGTGATGATAGAATCTTTTCCCGTCCTAAAATTCCAATTTTACATAGTCAATTTTGAGTGTTGCACTCAAACTCTTAGACGAAAGACACTGTCCAAGAAAAAGATAAAATACCTAATTTCAACAGAAACAGTCAACTTTTACTCAAGTTCGTCAGTTACGTAAATGTTACTGACAGACAGACAGAATGCATATTTTATTGAATGTAAGAAGCTCGCCTACTCTCGCTTCAATGGAACGAGTGATTATAGAATTTAAATACATTATCAATACCTAGAAGAGAAAGTTATGTTCAATTTATTGGACAGATTTTTTTTTAAAGTAATTTTTAGGGTTTTGTAGATACTTCTCAAAACCCTTATGCCTAGGGTGATGTGTCCGTCCGTCCGTCGCTCTTTGGTTCATAGGGCCCGAACCGTTCAAGCGAAAGTGCTGAAATTTGGAACCCTGGTGCAACTTTTTGACCCAACCAGAGGAAAAATATACAGAAGTCCATAATTAGATTTGCGCATGCGCAATTCAAAAAAATGTGGTAAACTCAAAAATTTACATTTTTTT
>KZ652536.1:124969-137614 GCA_001010745.2 Gerris buenoi | reverse complement strand
GGGAAAAAAATCAAACCATATCTATTCAATAAGACGAACATTTTTTTCGAATACAATTTTTTAGTAAAACCTACAGCGACACCCCTTAAAATAAGAAAAACGGACGTGGCTGTGTTGACATTTTTTAAAAATTAACGCTTTGTCTAATAGAAAAACTGGTTGCACAAACCGGGTCTGATTTTTAATGATCTACAATATTGGTAATAGGACATTTTGTCGTATCTCTATCGGTTGTACCCTAAATGGGGCAATTTTGGTTTTAATTTTTTCAACGTTTGCCTTTAAGCTCTCATATCTTTGGCAATTGTTGACCGATTTTAATTCTGATTTTTTGGCTTTAATCTGTCACTAATGCCCATTAAAATAAGAGTTTGGTATGTTTTTAATTCGTCCTATTACCTGAGAAATTGAGAGTAAACTTTTTCCCGAGTGCCGTGGTCACGTGACCACGATTTTTCGATTTCAGTATTGTGTCGTATATCATTTGAAAGGCCTTGATTTGTACAGTAAAGCGGTTTTATTTGTTTATTTTTATAAAAAATTGTACCCGTACTTTCGTACCGATTTGTTGGTTTTGTGCAGGTAAAAGAGGTTAAATAAATTTTTCATAATTTTGTAAGTGGTTTATTTTTCTTTATTAGGTTATTTTATGCCTTATTGGATTGTTTGTTTATTTCAATATAATTATTGAACCCAAGGGTACAGGGGTACAATTGTCAAAATTAATATTTTAAATAATGATGTACATCGTTGAAAAGCTCTTTAATAGTAGATTAATAATTGTTAAGGAGTGTATATTGTTATGTTTATTTTTTCTTAGGATAAATTGAAAATAACTGTTTTCTTTAGTTTTTTGGATTTGGTTAAGTAGGTTCTTGTTTAAATGGATAACTTAATAATACATTTTAGCTCTTCTTGTCTAGACCATATTACACATTGATACATTATGTTATATTTAAGCTTTATTTAACTTTTTCACCCAAATAATTCATAGGGGCTTGATAGTTTATAATACTTGGTAATTAAAAAAAAAAAAAATAGCTTAAGCCTACTAATATTTTGGCAACCCATCCCTAGGTTTCCTGACCCTCCCCCTAATCAATGAGAATTATATAAGTTAAGTCAAGTACCAGACCTATAAAGTGTTAAAGATCGCTAAAAACTGTTAATTATTCTTACTTACACAATAAACAATAAAGTAATAAATCGTTAATGCTAATATAACAATACACTACAAGATAGCATGCGAGGAAGCTATGTGCCACACTAATTGGCAGTGTATTTTTTTTTAAATATCTCACTTGTTAATGTAATTTTACTTATTATCTGTTGCTTTTTTACTACAATATACCAATGATTTTTGTTACTACACTATTCATTGAAAAAGGATATAAATTCTCCCAAAAAAACATCGGTAAATCTATAACTATGATTTTTACTTTTTGCTAATCTTCCTTATCATCAATTTCTATTTTAAGTTAACAAGCTTTTCTAGTTAGTCTAACAAGCTGGAGACAGCTTTAAACTAATTCTAAGTTCTTTTAAGTTGGGTGCTATATGTGTAACCCAAGTAATATCGTTGAGTTCCTAACCTATCGCTTCTAGTCTTGCCTTCTACATCCTTTGATAGCGCATTTTTGTTGACTGATGCGGTTAAGGTTCTTCTTTGTCAATACCAATCATACTTCAGTATGGCATAAAACAGTTTTGAAGACAGTCGTAATTGTCTTCTGACTTACATCTGCTTTGACAATCAAGAATAGATTGTCAAAGCAGAGGTTCATGCCTCCAGCTCTTTCTTTACACCATCTGTACTCACCATCACTCAAAGGAATTTAAAGCTATCACCTGCTCTAGCTGCATTTCATGAATGGTGATCCAGTGGTGGTCAATAGCCAATATTGTAACTATTTATTAAAAATTCTCGTATAAGTACAAACCCAAACAGAGGTGGTGAAGGGGTCCGTCTATAATCTGGATGTCCAGGTGGAGGTGCAAGAAGTGGCATGTTGAGGAGTGAGGGGGGTGTAGGTTTCTCTTGGGAAGATCTAGGACTTCTCTCTCGGTCCCTACGTCCTCTTCTCCTAGAACTGGAAGACCTCTCTCTTGATTTGGACCTGCTACGACTGCAATAGGAACAACGCAAAGAAAACAATGAGACATTGAATGAGAATAGTTGATAGAATAGTTCTCAACAAGGTAAGAATAATGTTATTATAAAATGTCAGAATTACTAACTCAACTAAATAAGTTTTATGAAATAAAGATTCAATATTCTTAAGTGTTGTCAGTAAAGGGGTAAAAATGGTGATACAGATTAATAATTATTAACTGATTGATACAGATAGGCAATATATTTTTTCTTGATAGACATCATCAGGTCTGATATATGTTTATTTTGTGCAGTATGTGAGTTGTAAGTTGTGACTTTTGACAGTGTTGGAAAATTTTTTTTATACCTAGCCTTAACATAAATTTAATTGAAAAAGATGTGTAAGTTATTAAGTCAGACCAACTAGGCAAACAGAAATGTCACTGGTAGAGGAGCATGCAACATAAGATAACTTCCTAGTCGCTTTATCTTTTCTTTCCCATAGGTTGGCCAATCTGAGTGTCAAAAGTCATCATAACGTGTTTACTGAAGTCAAAATCATGGTATTAATTGTGAAATGCAAGGTACAGTAATTGGATTTTCAATAAATAGAGGTCCTAACTGTATTGTCACACTAAATAAATAAATACACTGCTGTGGCTGAGCCAAGAAACATTATTTACAATAGAACTTGAATTTGAAGAATGTTTTTGTTCTTGAGATGATTGAAGTTGATTCTTTTTTATTTTCTTAACTAACACAGTAACTACTAAATTCAGTTTACTTGAATTTAGAATGGAGATAGGTATGATTTTGTGATATTAAAAAATAGCACAAACTAAGCACAAGTTAAAAATAAATTGAACGAATATAGTACCTGCTGTATCGCCTTTTAGGAGGAGGTGTCTTATCACCGGCAAAGAAACTTCTCACCGGTGTTGGTGATCTAGATAGATCTCTTAAACCATTCATTATATCCTGAAACATACAATATAAATGTTATTCATAAATAATTCAAGATCTATGAACTTCAATTTAGAACTAAAGTATTATAAAGACGTAGCTAGTTCAATTCCTCGAGAGAGGTTTGATATGCTTCCGCACTAGTAAGCACATTGATAGAAGTGAAACAATTTACTTACAGTATCTTTATTTTTCTTGGCAGTGCTTTTAGCTTTGAAGTATTCATACAGTCCTAATTTCTCCCAGCCTTCACTGTAAAATAAATAAATAAAATAATAAACAGTTAAAGTTATTTTTAATAGGCAATTAATTTAATAGTAGTGCCAAAATCCACTGTCATTCTTTCCTTAAGGAAAGCCGATTCCGTCAAGAAAGAGTGTTAGTGTATGGGGTTCAGGAGGAAAGAACGGCAGGATTATAATCTTGCAAGATAATCCCGTCACGCCACCCTCTCCATTCTTGTTAACTGATAAGTTTCATGTGGATGAGATAGAGATATTCTTTTCATTGTGTTTATGGCATCAAACCAAGAGATTTTTGTCACACGACAAGCCTGCAGGAAGAATTAGCGGATCGTCTCTCAGGAAAGAGTGCAGGAGAGTGGTTGTGTGGGTGGTAATGAACAATCATGCCGTGCTTTCCTTCACCATCGAGAAATAGGAAAGTCTGTCGGGAAATAAAGATAGTGGATGGGTCTAGAACAGTGGTTCCGAGCCTGTGGTCCCAAGCTTGTGGCTAAAAGTGAACGATCACGTCAAGGGTAAATTGTAAACATTACACTTTTATAGTCTAGTTTTGCATAATTTTGTAGACATTTGACTGCTATGTTGAGTAATTCTTTCCACCTAAGGAATGATAAGCAATTTACTATACCGTGGGTCCCAAAATATTTTAAAAACCAAAAGTGAGTCCCCAGACACAAAAGGTAGGGAACCAATGGTCTATAATATAAGTTTATGTACAAAAGGTATAAGTGATCTCCATATTTAATCTGGCTTTCTCTAGACTTAGGGATGGATTCTTCATTTTAAGGGTTAAGGTATAACCAAGTTTAATAGTGAAAACTACCGAGTTTAATGTAAACTATGATTAAATCTAGGTTTGAACTAACTCAATATGAGTTGGTCAGATACCTCTATCTGCACTGCACATCTTTTACTTCTATTTCCTCTTATCCTTCCTCTCCTCTAGACTGACTTTCACTGTTCAGCAAAGAGTTCTACCTCTATCTATACTACATATATTTTCCTTAACATTATTCTCCTCAGTAATTGCACCCATTGCTCCAGAATATGACAAAAAAAATAGAAATAAAATTGAAGTACCTGTCTCTGGGATGATCATGATCAGGAGGTGAGTAAAACGACTTTACTGCTGCCAGTAGTCTCTCGGAGGGAGGTGCTGGAGGCGGTAACCTTATGTCTTCTGGGTTCAGAGATTTGTAGCTTGTTTCTTCAAGCTATAACATAGATACACAAATATTTTTTACTAATACCTATAGTACAGGATAACAGAACCTAACATTAGTAAGACACATTACAACAAATTAACAACTGCTCCTAATAGCTAAGAGAAATTAAGGAGGTATTAATGCAACATTATGCAAGATATAAATTCTTACCTTAACTAGTGGCACCATTAGGCCTGCAGGTAAATCATAGTAGGGTAGCGAAGGTAACAGATCTTCAGGTTGAAAATCAGGCTGAGGTGGCAACACTGGGGGAAATCCAGGAGGTGGCCTCGTCACATCGGGTAACTCTATATTAGCTACAGTATTGACAACTTGTCAAAACATTAAATTACAAAGAAAGAGTCATTTTATGTGTTAAGACATGGTTTAGTTTCATGTTATAAATCAACTCTGTAAATAATTAAACATTCCTACTGTGATCGTAAATGGTGTTTGCCTCACCAGCTTAAACCGTTCCCTAACTTGTTGAACCCCTTTTGTTTAGAAACTCCTGAAGCTCCCTCTCTTTTAATTACAAAGTGTAATTTTTAATTCTTACAAGGTGTTAATCATTTTCAAGTTTTCAACAAAACAAAAACATAAAGTAAGCACAAACATTATAATTGGTTTGCACAACATACATTTCATAAAACCATTACTTAAGATTTGAGGATAGTGTGGATCAGTCTAAAGTAACACTAAAAATTTACTGATGTTTCAGGAAAAAATTAATTACCTCCTACAATGTACAAACAAGAATAGTTTATGTCATTTTTATTATTTTAGTTAAATGATATAAAGATTTTAACTTACGTGGAGGTGTATAGAGGAATCCTGGTGGTGGTTGATTCAAATTAATTCCCAAATCTGGGAATAGTCCGTTATTACTGGGAGGTGGTGGTCCTGGTGGAGGTCCATCTATCCTCTCAGGAACCCATTCCCGATTGTTACTGGAGAATTCACGATTATTACTAAATGGTGGTTCACGATTTGCCGGGAAATCTCTAGGGAAATTATCCCGGGAATCGTTGAAATCTCTCGAATTGTTAAACTCTCTAAAACTGTTGAAATTATCACGACTATTAAAATCATTAAAACTTTGATTGTAATCTCCACGATTCATCGAGTCATAATCACGACTGTCATTGTAAGTGTCACGATTAGTAAACGAGTCACGACTGTTAAAATTATCTCTAGGGTAGTCATCTCTATCACGGTCGTCTCTATCATCACGATTTCTACTGAATGAATCTCGGTCACGACTAAAATCTCTTTCCCTATCACGGCTGAACTGATCTCTTTGATCCCTGTCTCTATTGCGTAGGAAATCACGTTCGCGACTATAATCACGATCGCGAGAGCTATCTTTTTCTTTGTCGTAGTCTTCTTTACTGTCTCGGCGAGAGAATTCATCACGAGATCTGTTCATATCACGACGGAAGTCATCTAAGTCACGATCTCGACTGAACTTATCATGATCTTTATAACCGGGAGTGAATCTACCCTCTAGTTCCGACCTATCTACTCCAGGTGGTCCATCTTCATCTAATGAATCTTCATCTCTTGGCAGAGAGTCCTCCGCAGTAATTACTATTAAAAAAAAAATTATGTTAGATAGAGAACATTTTTTTTTTTTAGTCATAATAATAAAAATAAATAATAATCCATATACTTACAGCCCTTGGAAGGCTTAGGCCTGCAAAAAGGCTTATACAGCTATAAATGTGATGACACAGGGTTGGCATGTTGCTCCATTAGCTGTACTGTATTAACCTCATAATCGGCAATTTGCAACCAGATAGACGCTTCTACACTTAAGGCTCTACCGCCCTTTGAGGTTAGGAAAAACAGTTAAATTAAAATTATATTGGTTCTAAGCAAGATATCAAAAATCTAAGTACAGGCTTCATTCCCAATTTTAATTCGGCACAATTTAAGCCATATTTCAACTTCCTATGATAAATAGTACAGGCTCCATTTCAATAATACGATAAAACTCAATGTATTGAGATATTTGTAGTATTTCTTGTAGTAGGAAATTGAAATAGGGCTCAAATTGTGCAGAATTAAAATTAGGAATGAAGCTTGTACTTAGATTTTTTATATCTTGCTTAGAACCAATAAAATTTTTAATTTGAGTGATTTTTCTACCTCAAAGAGCCTTGAGTAACTACCTGTTCATACCACGATGCTAGGTAAACACCAACGCATTGGGTCCCCTTGCCTGAGCCAGGAATTGAACCCACACCTCCTGCTTCTCAAACGTGAATAACCAATGTGAGATACCTTTCTTCTGCCATAGTCGCACTAATACTAGTTTAGGGGGATAAGCAAAATAGCTCACTTTAAATCCACAGAGAGGTGCACTGTTTTACATACATGATGTTACCCAACATAAGTTCAAATGCTAATGTGTGCTATTTTCGCCACTAATTATTTTTTACATAAACAATACAATAATTACATACATAAAAACCACTTTGAAATTAGAATTACAGCAGAATTGAATATTAGCAACATACTAGGAGGTGGAGGTGGGATGGTAATGGCAACTGCTGCAGCAGCTTGCTGTTTTTGAACTTCCTCCAGCTGCTGCTTTTGCTGTTCCAAAGTCTAAAACATAAAAACAAAAGTGAATAATATAAGAAGTAGACAATAGTATTAATTTTTTATAACTGGATTTAAATTTTAAAAAATAAAAGGTTAAGGGGAAAACTGTCATAAACAGCAGGAGTAATTATTATAATTACTGAATAAATATATAATATTACCTAACACACAATCAGTTTAAATCCTAGAACTGAAACTCTGTAACTGAAATTCTGTAAACAGGCACATGTTGTGTCGGCTTGAGGAAAGCAGTTGATGACCAAGGTGGTCAAAAAGTGTATAAATATACACGCATGTCAAGTTTTCATGAACATAGGTATGTCTTTAGAAGAAGTAGAGTGTCTGTTTATTACCACAGAAAGAGTTAAGTGCCGACTATTTTTTAAAATTTTATTTAAAATGTTTTACGTATGACGAAGTTGTTGTTTTGTTTTGTTTTTTTCAACTGAAATTAATTTGTGAATATTTCAAAACCCAAAAAAAATGTCATAAAAAGTATAACCAGCCTGAAGAAGCCCTGAGTTAGGGCGAAATATAGCTGTTTGTTTTAAGAAAAGGAGGAGTTTATTTATTGTAACCCTAACCAGACCCAAAGAAAATATATTTTTACATATAGTTTTCTATACTTAGAGCAATTTAAAAAGGATTCACCATCAAGAGAAAAATTATAAAATTATTATTACCTGTATCTGTTGAAGAGTGTGATGAACGAAAGCCACATGCTGAGCTTGAAAGCCTTGGAATGTTGTCTTTGTCTGGCTTGAAAGATTAGCAATAATCTCGGGGTACTTGGTCTGCAAGCTGTCTTTGTATTCCTGCCATGACTTGACCGGGTCCTTCAGTTTAGACACGATACCTGAACTGAAATAGTTGTTCTTCGACTCCCAAATGTTTAGCAACTGGGAAAAAAAAAAACAAATAGATACATTATTAATTCAAACATTTAATAATACAAAAAATTATCCCAAATAAAATTTTAATGTATAACTAATTACAGTCGCTAACACGACAACCTCAATTAAAAGTGCAATTTTCAAATCCCCTTGAGATTGCCATAACACGCAATGTTAAATTAACATCTATAACACGACTATTATTATCCAAACAACCTCAATAACACAGGATTTTTTCCAATTCACAACATAACTCAGAACCTCTATAACAAGTCCTTTTGAGAAGTCAACCTCTATAACGCAACTCTATACAGGAATGAGGTTCCTTAAACAAGTCTAGACTTGAAAACTCCGCCCATTAAACCTCGATAACACGACTGATAGCCAAAATAACCTTGATAAAACGACCCTCAACAAAAAGGGCACCTCAATAACAAGACTGTTTCCCTTATCCTCTTGAGACACTTCTTATTGAGGTTCTACTGTATAAATAAATATTTATTGGTAATTAAAATTATAAATATCAAAAGTAATTGGATATACTAGTGTCCTTAAATTATTACAAAAGAACTACTTCTATTGTAAGTTTGTTTCTTGAGAAGTAATAATTTTTCATATATTTCATGTCAGGGGAAACAAGTTTCAACAAAAATACCAAACTTATACTTTTAAGAAGTAACAAAATAATACATGATAGCAATAAAAAAAAGGAAATTTAGGGAACCCTAAGATCCGTGGTTCAAGTTCTGGAGTCAGAATGTATGTTTAACTGTCTGTCTTATTAAATAATTTTAATTTAATTTAAAATTCCCAAAGGGTGATACATTTTTGATATCAATCAGGTATATTTTAAGTGACTAGATTAATATTAAGTAGTAAGTAATATAAAATATCATTGTGGACCATAACCTAAAAACAAGAGCTAGTTAAAACATCAGAGGTAAATTGTTGTAAATTTGCTAAGCAGTCCTTCTTCAAAATATACAACATTTACATTAGCTTCTTCATTCGCTAAAAAATTAAGTTAAATAGTGTATGGATTTATTTAAATTTTGCTGTTCATCACCCATAATAAATAGAATACATTTAAAGATAAAGACAGTAAAGTTACTTTGAAAGAACTGGAAAACTATGGGTTAGTGGGTGCAACATTTCCTGAGTTATGCCTCAATAAAATACGTCAATTCCAGTCAGGGAAGAAGACCAAGTAAGAATATTCAGGGTAGATCGGAAATATAGCAAATGAAAGCTGATATTACAGCTTAAAATAGGGCATAAGAAAGCAAAATAATCCCTCTTCAGGTGTGCCCATTAGTCAATAATCAAAAATTAGTACGAAGAAAAAGCCAATTCACCTTTGTAAGTTTGCTTTGCTGTTCTTCTGTGACTCCTATGGAAGTTAAACAGAACATCGGGACAACAACACTTTCAAGAGCCTGCATGAACTCCGTTATATGCTTCCGAGAACTAAAACACAAAGAATATAACATCAATTAAGATCAAATTAAAGCTAGTTCTTCCATAAATTGGCCTAGATGATGGCCTAGAGCTAGCAGTAGAGTAGGAAGCAAAACACTAGTTTCAACCTAAGAAATTGGTTTTAAACCTTATAATTGGTATTAAATTTCAACTCATAAATCTACCCTCAAAGTGAATACAATGCCATCAATTGTGAGGCATGTACACTTAGTAATGATTCAAAAATCATACCTACTCTGAATCCCTATGATGGTTATATAAAGGTGAAACGATGCTGTGATAAATAAAAATAAAGAATTATCATAAATGGGAAGACAGTTTAGAGTAAAACTCATTGTACTTTTTTTTTTTACATAAAAATAAATAATTTTTAAAATAATTATATTTACCAATGATGAAGAATATCGTTGACAAGATAAATAATATGAAGTCTCTGATGAAACTTTTTATCAGGTTCGAGAACCCTGCAACAAATAAATATATAAATATTTTTTTAATAATAAATTTCTCAAAGTAATCAATGAAATAACTCACACTTTTGTGCTTCAGCCTCCCATTCTTAATACTGTTTATTTGCCACTTCTTCCATTACTATGTAATAAAGTCCTGCCACCTAGTAGTGAGATACATAAGCTAGTCTGGCAGCCCTTACACCTCTGTATAAAGAGGGCTAATTGCGTCCAAATGATGATTTGGAATGACTCACTTACATAAATGTAAAATGTTCTATTCTATGTATAAAATAGAATAGAACACTCTACTAGATGCATCTAGCTAACCCAAACACCAAGAACTCCAATTCGACATTAACCATGGAAACCTTAAGCCCGAAGATAATAACAATTATAACTTACTTCTGAAGAAGGTACTGTACAAGGGTAGACGTAGCCTGTTTAGAAGTGGCTCTCTGTAGTATCCAAGCCTTTCCATTAGATATGGAATCCTTGGTGCAAGTGTCAATGATTGGTTGAAGTATAACGTTAAACTCGTTGAAGTTAATATTTACAGAGTCTGCCTCTTTCTGTAGCCTTTCTATATCGGCTTTCTTTATGGCTTCTTCTACAGCTACTTGTTGTTGCTGCAGCAGCACCTTCACAATCAAATAATAGTAGAAATTAGTAAAATAATAATAATAATAAATAAAAAGAAAGAGGTAAAAATGAACAATATGTCAAGAGAGGAGATTACATGCACAGTAAAATAACGACATATTGATCAGCTAAGAATGCAATGTATCTCATTGAAGCAGACCAAAATTACAGACTTCTGTCTGTATACGCAAGGTCATCCTCATTTAACTTGTGCATTTGAAGTCCCCCATTACTTCAGATGCATTTTCATGTCTGTTCCAGGGGAAGATTTTGAAGAGGATAAGGGAGCAATTTCATTTACTACATAAATATTACAAGAACTGGATGAACTAGAAAAATTAAATTGTTTTTAATCTTGTCCGAGATGATTCTGTCACTGTGAAATTTAACTTTAACTTTTATTACTAAATGAATTATTCAACTTACAACATGCTGAGCATTTAAATTCTGTTCACTCTGAGATGTCTGCTCTTGCAGCGATGCTTGCTGCTGTTTAATAGCCTCTATAGTCAATCCTTGAGAAAACGGAGTGACTTGTTGTGACAGTGCTACAGCAGCTACTTGCTGAGCTAGAGCGGCCGCTGCAACTTGCTGCTGTATGACTGCAGCAGTCGCTTGTTGAAGTGCTGATACATTGGGCGGAAGTAAAGATGATTGTGTGGTTGGGTGTTGTAGCGACCCTGCATTTTGTTGCTGGTTCAAATTGTTTTGTTGCTGTTGAAGCATATTCCACACAGCGAGACCACCTTAAAAACACATAAATACGGAAAATTAACAAATAAAATTTAAATTTAGGCTAAACTAACTAAATTCTGCGTCCTGACGTAAACATCCTGAACATAAACAAATAACACCTAGTGAGTTCAAATCCCAGAGAGGTGACATGTTTTACACATATGATCTCAACGAGTAGATTAGTAAAGAGTCCAGATCCTTTGTCCTGCAATAACCTCATGTGTTGATCGGGACATAAAATAAATGGCTGTTGTAATAACATTAATAAATGTGATTGTTACCAACAAATTATACTGGTTTTCCTAATTCCACTTGAATAATTATTCATCTTATTGATAAACTGATAATTCCAGATCAGATCATACACCTAATTCAAAGTAAAGAGCTTAAATCATATTATAATTATATAATAGAGCCAAAAATGATTTTACTTCATTTTCATCCTCTCTTAAACCCATACTTTTATCTTATGTAGGATCTAAGGTGGTCAAGAATAAACCATATATAATAAAAAAAAAATTATGTATTCAGATTATTTGTGAATTTTAAAGGTATTTATGAAAAAAGTGATAAAATTACAGAAACAATTTATTGGACAAAGAAATAAGGAAAAGGACAAAGATATTTTCATGAAAACTCAACATTGCTCTTGCTGAGATCATCCAAGTCATTTGCAATGGGGGTTGCACACTTTATTTTTTATAAAAAAAAAAAACAATTTGAAAACACATTTTAAAAATGATGAAAAATTAAAATTTGCATATTTCAAGCACCAACAAATGGAAATTTTAAAAATAATTTGAAATAATAAATTTATAAAAAAAAAGTTTTTTTTTAATTACGTAAATTACATACATCTTATAATTTGCTTTCTAAAATTACATGTTGTTCAAATTAATACCTTTCCATGCAAAATAATTTAATGCAATAATTATGATTTTAATTTAAATCAAATTATAATTACTATTTACAAAGGGAGACAGTCAGAGAAAAATAGACCTCTGCGCCGGGATTTGAACCACGGACCTCCCCCTCATTTCCAGTGTGCGGGTGCTCTAGCCAGTTAAGCTACACAGAAGAATACTTTCACCTGACAATATCGATACCTAATCCCGAATTAAGCTTTTTCAAATTTTTCCACAAGTCTTAGAAGTCAAGAAACGACAATAGAACTAGACCGAGAAATACGCTTGTAATTATAAAGTACTCAATTAGTACCTGTACTTAGTACAATCAATTAGAAATTCAATTTTTAAGTTTTTGGTAGTACTCATACTACGGAACGTTTAAATTTTAATTTAAATCAAATTATAATTACTATTTACAAAGGGA
>KZ652536.1:105131-124485 GCA_001010745.2 Gerris buenoi | reverse complement strand
AAAGTATCAACTTTAAAAAAAAAAAAAAAAAAAAAAAAACTTTTTACGGAACTAACAATAAATAAAATATTTTGACATACCTGGATTTGAAGGATTCATACTTGAGTTCTGTGGACTAGTTGTGGGTGTATGGAGCCCTAAAAGTGAACAAAAAAAAGTATAATATTAATTATTAAAACTAAAAATATTATGGTAATATACCCATACTGTCTAGTCTTAAAGGCTGTCTAGAAAAAAAGTGAAGAACCGTCTAATTGGTTGAGAATGATAATTATAAATAATGTTTTAGGCATGATTATGCCCCGGAAGGGGGGGGGGAATATAGCCTGTTTATGCAGTAATCTTCATTTTTTACACCCTTAATGACCCAACTATGTATTAACATTGACAATCAAGGGACAACTAGAAAACTTATTAATAATGTTGTAGCTGATAGCTCATAGTTTAATAAGCCCTTTTGCAGGCCTAAGCCTTCCATTGGCGGATGCACCACCAATTTATTTATTTTTTATATTAAACTAGCAGTATTTTAAGCATCTATCAGTAAACAGATGACTTTTGTAAATTATTTATCAAAAAAACAATCAAGGAAATACTAAAACCAAAATGAATTTTAATGAAGATAAATTTAATTTAATTTTTAGAGTTGTCAAAAAATTTAAGTGGGTAACTGAAGAAGACATTGCTTGGATCCTATTCTGACGAGACTGAGTCATTCGGGTCGCGGAGCTTTACAATCCCACTCCCAACTGGCCTGCTGCATAATTGAAGGATAATTGATATGATATTCTGTTCACATCATAAGTATGAATAAAAGAAAGATTTAAAAGAATTGAGTAATTTATAAAATTAACTTACTAGTTCGTTCGGACTGAACTTTATACTGGTAGTAATCGTGGTAATCTTCTCCAAACAGGAAAGCAAATTTTGAGTTACCTTTCTGCTTGTTTTTTGTCATTTGCTCAAAATCCGGTCCATTTCGAGCAACAAATTGGGCCAGCTTATCGATAATGTTCTTCAATACAATATCTGTAACAAAAATATTATATAAGCTGCAGAAATTGTTCTCATCTTTCATTTTATTTTTCAAAATTAGGTGAAACGTCTGTATATGTTAATGTTAATTTTTAGATCTTCCTTGTTCATAAAAAAATAACCTCAAAAATAACTTCTTCTTAACAATATAAAGAATCATTAAAAAAAAAGAACCACAGATAAAATCAGCAGAGTCCTCATGAATCACCAAATCAAACCATCCTCACAGATGTTAAATGCTTTTCTCAGACCAATTTAAGTCCAACTTTATCTAAAACAACAATGTGGAATTTATAAAACTCCTTACAATGTGGTAGGGTAAAAATGACTTTAAGATTATAAAAGAGCAGTCAAAAAGGGATATAAATCTGCACAAACACTACACACATTGTTGATTTCCAAGAATTGTAACATTAATCAATTTCAAACGACAGTATAACGACGTTGGATGAAAATGAAAAATCAGCTATTTTAAACAAAGACAATGTTTACAGGCTTCCCAATTTCTAGGTACCTACCCCTAATCAAAACATATTATTTCCTTTAAGATATTTAAAGGAAATAATACACTAATACCAGCCCATGGCAACACAACAGGTAACCTTCAATCCTCACACACCTGAAGAATCTAACATATCAGGTGCCATTGTAGCAAATTATTCAGTAAAAACCATTTATACTGAAGGTCAGTTAAACCAGAGTCAAACTAAAGGTGCCTAAGAGTAGCAAATAACTCATATCATGAGCAACTCTTGAGAATGGTCAAGGTAATGGGTTCGAATTCACAAAATATGAAACACAGTTTTCTCAAGAAGATAAAGAAAGAACCGTGGAAACCTACGCCATAGAAAGATCAAGACTAAATAATGTGAGTTACTTGAGAGTTTCTCATCAGTTTTACAGCCAGGCTCTCCCCTGACGGCCCAAAAGATCTAGTATGTTATGTTGTAGTAACAACATAACATGCTACTAGGAGAGCTCCTTTTTTTTACAAACTGGCAGATGTAGCTATACACAAGAAGAATGATTGTGTCCCTTTATCACAACAGAAATAATTTATTTATTTGTAATAATAAATATTAAGTTATAAAATTAATATCCTACTAGGATATACTCCATGTAACCAGCAATTAGCCAGACTTGCTATGTAATTTTAATTCTCTATAAATACTAAATCTAAGGGCTAAGGAGTAACAAAGCAATACAAATTCATCTTGAGGCATATTTAGGCTTATAATATTTAAATTATGATAACTTACACAAGATAAGATTAAAGACAATATTTTTTTTACATGAAATGTAGTTTTGTTCTGTAGTAGCCAATAATCTTCTTTCCTTGCCTTGTTTGGGAACAGTCAACCTTCCCAAAATGTTGACATCATAGTTTAAATAGTAATCTTTTAGAAGTAAAAGTGCCTCAGGAGGAGGGGCAATAGCAGTTAACTTATATTTCTTAATTACTCTTAAGACTTAACACATATAAACCAAAAATAAAACTAAATAAGGCTACGTCCTCTAGATGGTAAATCTGCACTATTAGGCCCAGTGATTTATAATTGTCCTATTTACTTACAATTCTTGTAATCTGTTCCTTTTTACGTTTTAAAAAGATTCCAGTAGCAGCATCTTGATAAATTCATAAGTTTTTTAAAAAAAACGTAAAGTTTTGCTTTCTAAGGGACATGATGAAAGGTTATGCTTAGGCTTAGATTGGGTCAAAAATTACAAACCTTAAAATAACCATAACCTTCCTTTGTTTTTCTTAGGAAGTGACACTTTAAAACATTATATCGAAATTAGGAGCGGGACCACCGAGGTTACTTTAACCTGCTATCGTTTATAACAATAAACTAATCAATATTACTATTTATGAACACAATAATTGGCTCGCTAAACATAATTATTCATAAGAGGAATGAATACCCCAACTACTAAGATGAATATCTTATTAGAAAACAAATACATTAGAGCGTCGATTATACGAACGNAGCAGATAAAAATCTGCACAAACACTACACACATTGTTGATTTCCAAGAATTGTAACATTAATCAATTTCAAACGACAGTATAACGACGTTGGATGAAAATGAAAAATCAGCTATTTTAAACAAAGACAATGTTTACAGGCTTCCCAATTTCTAGGTACCTACCCCTAATCAAAACATATTATTTCCTTTAAGATATTTAAAGGAAATAATACACTAATACCAGCCCATGGCAACACAACAGGTAACCTTCAATCCTCACACACCTGAAGAATCTAACATATCAGGTGCCATTGTAGCAAATTATTCAGTAAAAACCATTTATACTGAAGGTCAGTTAAACCAGAGTCAAACTAAAGGTGCCTAAGAGTAGCAAATAACTCATATCATGAGCAACTCTTGAGAATGGTCAAGGTAATGGGTTCGAATTCACAAAATATGAAACACAGTTTTCTCAAGAAGATAAAGAAAGAACCGTGGAAACCTACGCCATAGAAAGATCAAGACTAAATAATGTGAGTTACTTGAGAGTTTCTCATCAGTTTTACAGCCAGGCTCTCCCCTGACGGCCCAAAAGATCTAGTATGTTATGTTGTAGTAACAACATAACATGCTACTAGGAGAGCTCCTTTTTTTTACAAACTGGCAGATGTAGCTATACACAAGAAGAATGATTGTGTCCCTTTATCACAACAGAAATAATTTATTTATTTGTAATAATAAATATTAAGTTATAAAATTAATATCCTACTAGGATATACTCCATGTAACCAGCAATTAGCCAGACTTGCTATGTAATTTTAATTCTCTATAAATACTAAATCTAAGGGCTAAGGAGTAACAAAGCAATACAAATTCATCTTGAGGCATATTTAGGCTTATAATATTTAAATTATGATAACTTACACAAGATAAGATTAAAGACAATATTTTTTTTACATGAAATGTAGTTTTGTTCTGTAGTAGCCAATAATCTTCTTTCCTTGCCTTGTTTGGGAACAGTCAACCTTCCCAAAATGTTGACATCATAGTTTAAATAGTAATCTTTTAGAAGTAAAAGTGCCTCAGGAGGAGGGGCAATAGCAGTTAACTTATATTTCTTAATTACTCTTAAGACTTAACACATATAAACCAAAAATAAAACTAAATAAGGCTACGTCCTCTAGATGGTAAATCTGCACTATTAGGCCCAGTGATTTATAATTGTCCTATTTACTTACAATTCTTGTAATCTGTTCCTTTTTACGTTTTAAAAAGATTCCAGTAGCAGCATCTTGATAAATTCATAAGTTTTTTAAAAAAAACGTAAAGTTTTGCTTTCTAAGGGACATGATGAAAGGTTATGCTTAGGCTTAGATTGGGTCAAAAATTACAAACCTTAAAATAACCATAACCTTCCTTTGTTTTTCTTAGGAAGTGACACTTTAAAACATTATATCGAAATTAGGAGCGGGACCACCGAGGTTACTTTAACCTGCTATCGTTTATAACAATAAACTAATCAATATTACTATTTATGAACACAATAATTGGCTCGCTAAACATAATTATTCATAAGAGGAATGAATACCCCAACTACTAAGATGAATATCTTATTAGAAAACAAATACATTAGAGCGTCGATTATACGAACGTCAGTTATCCGAACTGATTTCAGAGAAAAAAAAAATCAATAGCCACCGCTAAATAATTCCTAGAAAAAGCGGTGTTAGCTGTATAAAGATAAAGGGATACCAGATTTTGATGAATTCAGTTTGACAGGGCAGACATTAACATTTGTTTACTAAAAAATAACTTTTGTATGTCCATGCAATTTGTGGAATCATTTGCACCATTTTTCCACTTAAAACCTTTCCATTCCGTTGGTCGGTTATGTCAATGCTCTCAGTTTCAAATTGTTCATTCTGAGGTATAGATTAAATTAGTTAGTGGTCAGATATTTTAAGTAAAACTTTCAACGTGTTGAGAAAAAGGAAACGAGTAGTGCTTTCATTAAAAGATAGAAGGCAACGGGAAAGAAGGGGTCGAAAATTAAGTAGACGAGTATTACAATCTTCTTTATGCCAAATTAATCTTGGGTGATATAACTTATATCGTTTTTCACTACCAACTAATCTTCCCTTTTGATTATTTAGAGAATTTCGATTATCCGAATTTTTGATTATCCAAACCCGAACCACCCCAAAAATACATTAGTTCGGATAATCGACGCTCTACTTAAATTATCGAGATATATATGGCCATATAAGTTTGTGCATCCTTGACTTAATAAATGTTAATAGATAATTGGTTTCACCGAGATTTTTCCAAACTTACTCATAGTGAAAAGCTAAAGAGGGTAAAAGTGAATTGTATGGTGCTGTTTACAGAATCAAAGTAAAAAATTAATTAAGATTTTGATGGCACCATACAATTTACTTTTAGCTTTCAGTTTACTTTAGCCCTAAAGAGTAATTTTGATCCATCTATTTGTATTTTTAACTAGGAATCCAATTTGTAAGAATGTATAGTAGGTTAATAAAAGGTTCATCGTAATATGCAAAAGTTTGAAAAGCATATCAAGCCTAAAGTACTTCTAGAATGACTCTCTATAGACGTTAACGTTTAAATCATCATTTCATCTATGTAGAGCCTGCATAGTAGTTATAAAGCCTAAAAATTTATATATTTCAACAAACTAGAGATAATATTGAGTGAAATTATCAAAACAACATACAAATTATTTACTAATATTATAAAAAAACGCACATTACCTTGAGGTGGTTTAGGAGGGTCCATAATCCACCGAAGTATCCTTTTAAAACTATTATTTTAATCACATACAACTAAGATTACATTTTTAAATTAGTAAAAAACTAATAAAACACAAATATACACAATATTTTCACCAAACGAATTGAACTTGCATAGACGCATCATACTCAAACTCAAACATTGTAACCGGTCAGAATAACCTGCATTGAGATTGAGATACTATAACCGCCAAAAGAAGGTTACATGAATGTTGTTTTTCTGATTATTATTTATTTTATTTTACTTATTTGAAATCTATCGATAAATACATGATAGTGTATATTAAAATAAATATATTATTAACTTCAAAAAAATTAGAGATTATTTTGATTTTTTTTTTTTTTAAATTAAAAAATTAAGCCAAACTAGATCTTAAATTAGTCTTATGACAACTATTAATATTAATAAAGTTTTTTTTTTTTTTAATAAGTAATTTTAGATCGTCAAGTATATTCATTAGATCCAGCTACAATGTGCAAATTATTGTAATTATTATACGTATAGAGTATAGAGGATGAAATTAAAAATACAACAGTAGAATACATTTAATTCTGTCTAAAATAGATCGATAATTAGGTTTAAAATATATGGTTTTTTTTTAGTAACATTAATTTCTGAAAAGACAACATTGCTTCAAAAATACCCCCTTGTTGGAACATGTTCTTGACATGTTCCTTTTCCCTTAATAAAAATTATTCTCACAACATCGCGAAGTTTTTGTTATAAGTAAAAATCTATATTTTTAATATTGTTTAATTTTTCTAAAGAAGAAAGATTGTTGAACATATATATCCGGATTGATTCCGGTCATGAATATAAACTTGCATAATCGTCAAAAACGTGAGTAATTTCCTAAAGATTGTACCATTACATGAAATGTAAAGCTCGGGAAAGGTTACTTACATTTTTAAATAAATAATTTACAGAGCGATTTATATAGTTTTATTTTCTCCGTTAAATTTAATTTCTGCTTTATTAATAATGTATATTTAATCTTTTTTATATTTTATCTAATATCTATTCGGTGATAATATAATGCATTTTCGGAAGAAACCAAATACTGGCATATTGGTGGTTAGACGTATTATGAGATAGACCTCATTTTTTGAGGTTGATACAATTTTTCGTCATTTTTAATGCATATAAATAATGTTATACTGCATAATTGTAGCAAAATATATATCTACATGTTTGACTGCAGTATTGATTTTTAATGTTTCATTCAGTTGTCGCACATTTTTATTTCTGTGGTCCAATTAACGATTTATAATTATAATTGATTGTTCTTAGTTTAATCTGTTTGATTTTGAAATTATGTTTTAAAATGAAAAAATATGTATTAGTAAGTAATGTAATTGGTAAATCTGCAGAACAGAGAATACTATCTATTACATCAATCTACTGTCTATTAGACTAAGGGATACTATCCCTTAGTCTAATACATTGTTAAGGCTATGTGATATCAACTCTTTTATCCAACATTTGATGCCTCTTAGCCCATCAAAGATCTGAATGTCTCTGTAGACAAAACAATATAATCTCTCCTGTCTATACAAGTGGTCATATTTCTTAAACGTCCTCAGATCTACGATTTAAAATGATAGGATAGAAGTGATTTGATAACAGTAAATATATGAGATTACATTTAAGATAAGGATCTAAGATACCACTTGATATGTATATAAAAGTAAGAAGTTGGAAAATACACTTTATCATACTCTCTTGGGTTGAACTGCAGTGTAACTATGTTAAACCTTTAAATACGTATACGGTTAGTAAATGATATTATCATGCAGAAGGTTTTCTGACAATCAAATGCTACTATAGTTATCCCCTACAGTCTGAATGAAGCTTGTGAAATTGTGTTTGTCTGTATTAATACATATTTTTCTTAATAAGTATCGCTCAGTTATATTGAATAAGCAATACATTTAGAATTAAAAGAAAAATATCCATGCAGTATAGCTTTCAGGGACTTACTTTGTTTTTAGATGTTTATAATCTACATTGTAGGTTATACCTGGTGATTACATCAGGTTGTAAAACCTCCCTTCAAGAAAAATAAGTTTCACTTTATTAATGTTACCTTTCATTCTGTAATTTTATTATTATTTGGTCATCATCCTAGTCTTTTACCCTTTATTTTAAATTCCTTCAATTTTCTTGTACAAGGTCCATAGGGTATATAATAAAGTACTACAAATTGCTTTTTGTAGTACTTTATTATATACCCTATGGACCTTGTACAAGAAAATTGAAGGAATTATTACCTTTCATTCTGTAATTTTATTATTATTTGGTCATCATCCTAGTCTTTTACCCTTTATTTTAAATTCCTTCGATTTTCGTGTACAAGGTCCATAGGGTAAATAATATAGTAATTAAAATTTATTTTATATGCAATATTTAACCTCCTCTTGAGGCATGTTCACGCCTAAAACAAGATTATTTTAATGTTTCCATATATATAATATAGTAACGATATATATACAATATAGTACAATATATACAATATATACAATATATACAATATATACAATATATACAATATATATANACCCTATGGACCTTGTACAAGAAAATTGAAGGAATTATTATTTACCTTTTTATATTGTTTAAAATAAATATTAATTAATTAATTTTTATTTTAATTTCACAGTAAATGAAAATATATGTTTTTCTAAAGGCTTGTGGCATATTTCAGCCGTTAAAACATAAAAAGACGAAGTTAATGGTACATGGTGTTCCAATTTACCTAAAATTGGACTCCCATGATGTTGCTGGTATGGTAACAATAATATTTAAAAATTGGATGGAAAAATAATATTAACGCATAATGTCTACAGGATTAATATATATAGGCTTTTCAATTAAAAAAGTCTATTCAATTAAAAATGAGCTTCATTTACATTCAAGACACCAGTAACAATTAAATTATAATACATGAAAATATATATTAGTTTCATTAAATACTTGAAAATATATGTTGTTTTTTTTGCTGAATTAATCATACCCACAAATATTATCTTCCTAAATTAATAAATAAACAATTATGAAGGCAGTACTAATATTAATTATTTATATTGTCTTTCTTGCCATATAATATTTTAAAAAAATAATAAATAATACATTTTTCACGACTAAATATCAGGCTGTAGGATGTCTCTTATAGTTATAGTATCATATGCATTCTGTGTAAATTATCAATGCTTTTCAGTATTTTCAATAATTTTTTTGTAATCTAACTGGACCTTAAGCCATTTCATTCAGTTGAGGATGTATAATTGATGGATACCAAGACCTTTGGCAGACTCATGCTGTCTATAGGCTTTTACCCTACACAGCATTATTATTAATATAAACCTTTTTTTGTGTTCCAGGTACTTAAAGCGAAAAGTTGATTAAAAGTTGAAGTCAATAGTGTATTCAAGTTTTTTATTAAGATATGGTAATAATGGCTGATGAGATAGTATCAAGTTGGGCCGATGAAGTGGAAGGTCTGGGTGGAGAGCTGCCGCAGCCAACAGAGTATATTAATAAGGATACTAAAATAGTCACCGAGTATAAATATGATGAAAATGATAAAAAGGTTAATTGACATTTATTTTATATGTTTATTTTCAAGTAGTTATAGTGTTAGTTGTAGAACAGGAAGGACAAATCACTTGTTTGAACCTAGTAATTAAACCAGATTTTTGGGCCTTGTTTACTTACCCCTGTAGTATGGAGATCAGCCACTCCTCACCCATGTATGACCTTAGCAAATACTGTGCTATCAATAGTGAGCTATCTTAATCAAAGTGCTTAGGTGCAGGATTGAACCCATGATCTTTACCTTGATTCATAGATGGTCGACAGAATTTACCTGGGCCCCTGAATTATGAAAAAAAATATATACCATATTGCTTTGAATATAAGATGCCCCCTAATATAAGACTCATCCCAATTTTCAAACCAAAAATCTTGGAAAAAAATTACTGCATCATATATAAACGCTCCTTGAATATAAGACGCACCCCAATTATTCAAGAAGCAAAAACAGAAAAAAAGTGCGTCTTATATTCGAAGCATTACTATATCCACCCCCTCCCCCTCCTTTATACAGTAGAAGCCCTCTTATCTTGTCTCAGTTATACTGGCTTTTCAGGTTGGGTTAACTCTTTAAATTAACTCTTTTATTATCTTTTGTTAACTCTTTAAATGACACCAGTGTCACTGACTTTTCCTTGTGTAAGAGATATAAGGTCTGTTTACCACTGATTTGTGAAGATATCTGTTGCCTATTTTGTTGAACAGTATCATAGTTAATTGAACAGTTGACATATTGCTTGTTCAGTATACTGAAATGTTTTAATTAATGGTATTTATCTGTTTTTCTTTACTTGTTAAAAGAATAATTTGGTTTATCCAGCCATTTTGTTATCCGGCCATAGGTTTTAAAGGGCTTACATTGGAATCAGCATTTATTTGCAAATGGCACTAAAACTCTTCAGAAGGATTACGGAGGTGGAAACATTCTCTTCAGAATGTGTTGACAGGATTTACTGATATATTGTCTATTTCTACTTATTTTATTTTGTTTGTGCAGGTGAAGATAGTACGTACTTACAAAATAGAAAAGAGGATTGTTTCTAAGTCTATTGCTATGAGGAAAACATGGCCTAAGTATGGGATATCCAAGAATGACAAGCCGGGTCCAAACCCAGCTACCACTATTATTGGTGAAGATGTCTTCATGCAGTTTATTACATCCAAGGAAGAAGCTGACAAACCCGAGGAGGACATTCTCGACAAACTTAAGAGTCAGTATTATTTTTCCTCTTTTTTTTCTTTCATGTATATTTAATATATATGTGAAGAGAAAGTATTGTGATGTTGAAAAATACAATTATAAATTTTTGATGGAATTACACGTTTTATAGTGTATAAATACGTTGTATAGCCAATAAATTGTAATAATATATTTTTATTTATATTTAATAGACATGCAAGAGAAGACGGTGAAGTGCCGTAACTGCAACGGTGATCACTGGACTCTAAGATGTCCTTACAAGGACACCAACTTCAAACTTCTTGAGGAGAAAGCCAAGAATCCTGGTGACCCCTCTGACACTCCACCACCTCCGGAGGAAGAAAGTAAGACTCCTTTATTTATATATTTTTTTAGAAACATGTCTGACCTCTCTGGGAATTAAACACTAATGTGTCTGTATTTCATTTAGTTCAGCATAGACAAATGTACTACCTTACACATATATAGGTGTATTTATTATATTGATAAGTGTTTAAGAGTATCTAATGTAGAAACTGAACTTGAAACTGAAATTGAACTGAATAATGTGTCTGTTTTTACTCTAGTTCTAGTGAGAGATAAATAAATCTTGAGCCTCTCCATTGCAGACAAATGGGCACCTTTACATAAATCTATCTGTGTTTGCCTGATGTAAAAATATGTTTTACGTATCTGAAAATTGAACTAGGTATGATTGTTCTTTGAACT
Source organism: Gerris buenoi (assembly GCA_001010745.2). NCBI lineage: Eukaryota > Metazoa > Arthropoda > Insecta > Hemiptera > Gerridae > Gerris > Gerris buenoi. The sequence continues at coordinate 113,171 of KZ652536.1, read as the reverse complement.
TTAGATCTAATAAGAGATACAGTTACATCTTGTATCTCTCTAGTGCAGACAAATTTACAGCTCAGCACATCTATCAGTGTATTTACTAGTGTAGAAACATGTCTATTCTCTCTGGGAATTGAACTGGACATTTTATCTGTTTGTATTTCAATTCTACTAAGAAATACAATCACCTTAAACCTCTCCAGTACAGAAAAATTGTGTATTTTACAAACAAGTGTGTGCTTACTTTTTTAGGCATGAAGGAGATTTGGTTGTGTTTGAATTTAGACCTATAAAGTGGTCATGCATGTGTACATTCAAAAAATTATTTCTTAATAGTGTTATTAAAAGCTGGCAAACGAAAATGTCACTGGTCCCACCCCTCCCACAAGCTTAGTGGCTTTATTTTTTTTTTTATTCTTAGGTTGGCCAATCTGAGTGTCAAAAGTCTCAACTCGTATGTAACACGGTTACTGTAGCCACTGAGGGACTCTTAAATGTATATGATTAATATCTACTTTTAATCTAACATCTACTTATTAATATTATATTCTATGTTTGTTTGTTATCTGTTTCAGATAAGACAGGTAAGTACATACCCCCAGTACGTAGAGAAGGAGGTGCTGCTAGGAGACCAGATGGTTCCATTATCAGACGAGACGAACAGCAGCTGTACCCGATCAGGATTAGCAATCTGTCCGAGGCCACCCAGGATCAAGACTTGGAGGAACTTGTCAGACACTTTGGTCCTTATGGTAAGTTAAATTCTTTCCCACTTGTCAAGATTATAGATTTTAGGAGGGATAGAGGGAGTGAAGCACCATCCTTTCAAAAAGTGCCTTCTAAAAGCTAAAAATCCACTTTCTTAAAACAATAACTCACATGACTTTATACCTTGTTTTAAAGTAGTCGTTTTTAAGGAGGTTAGAAGGGCTAGAGGGAGCAGAATCCAAAACCCTCCCTTAAAAATTTGTTCAAACTTTGGGGACTACAAGTGGCGCTTCCAAGTGGAAAACATACTAAACTATTGTATTGCTATAAACATTTGTGTTGTTCACTGTATAGCTTACCATTGATAACATTTTATTTAATTATAGTTTTTTTCCCATTGTTTTATAGTTAATTATCTATCACATGTTAAACTGTCCACAGCCATATTAGGTAAAGATTTCAAAATAGTGTTTCAAAAGAAATTAGATTGAAAATTTGATGTTTTTATTTCAATCTGAAATCCAAAAACAAGAATAGAGATTCAAATGTTAATTTCTTTATTCTAATCAACTTGTCCTATAAAACTGTGTATATTACTATGCTTCCCTTTTTTTGTAGGTAAAATATTCTTGGCCAAGGATCACGCAAGTGGGCGATGCAAAGGTTACGCATTTGTTCACTTCAAGCACAAGCCTGATGCAGCTAAGGCAATTCAACATCTTAGTGGTTACGGATACGATCATCTCATCCTTCAAGTCGATTGGTCTAAGCCAACGGGCCAAAGTTAACCAATCAAATTTCCTCGTGGTTACGCTCTAGTTGAATTATTCTGTTGTACACGTCATTTTCGTCGGCTACTTTCCATATATTTTCATTGTGCTTTGGTTTTTCAAATTATTCTATTCTATCTTTACAATAATAACTATTGTATCGTCTCAAACAGATTTAACCTTCAGATGAGTTATAATAATAATTATTATTATTGTTTATTACGTGTTTTATTTAATATTAAAATTCACCTTTCATTTTTTTTTTTTTTTTTTTTTTTTTTTTTGTCTTCTAAGCTATATTATTAGTCCAGTCAACAACAGATTACTTGCAAATTATGGAAATTATTTGTTTAATGTTGATGTTTGGTATTGTTTTTTATGAATATATCAAAAGTCCTGAAAGGTCTGTGGCTATAGGCACCAACTTGGAAAGTACAAAAGGTCCCATTTTTCGTTTAAAAAGTATTTGGTTTACCAAAAAATCATTCTCCACAAAATTAAAGAACATACAATTGTCTACAATCAAGGGTCCTTATCATTTTCTTGATAGCTTTAATGGTTTTGAAATATTCATAAACTTATTATTACACAAACACCAATAGACTTTTGCAATTTGATAAACGACCTTTCTGAAACTCAAAGAATTATCATCATTATGGCTCATCAGAAAATTATATTCCAATCGTAATAAAATGTAAGGACATGATCTGATGGGATATTTTCTCAGCTATATTTTATGTCCTAAACATTTATCATTTTATTTTTTTTACAAGTGAGATAGATTATTAAATGCAGAAAAATGGTAACACCATAGTTTTAACTAAAAATATCTTGAAATCCATTACGAACTTAAGTTAACGGTGTAGACTTTTTTATGATCAATAATTTTGTATTGTTTAGAATGGAACCTATTTTTTAAAATGGCAGCAATAGCTAATCCCATAGAGGTTAGCTATAGAGAACATGTAGCTTTTTATGGTTAGCTGCTGTGAATATATATACATAATCATTTGATATATTTATTTTTATGCACCAATAAACAACTATGTCAAATATCAAAACTTTACAATTAAGTTTCATATACATATGTCCTGAATAGAGCTTCGTTGCCTATATGGATACAGACAGATACATACACTTCTAATGGTAGATTTTCTATTATAATCTTAGTGGTCTGATTTGATTATTATTATTAGTTTGCCTTTGTTTTTTTTTTAATAAAACATCTATAAAGAATAATAATTAATAAGGTATATTTTATTTATTAGAGTACACTGGTTACAATCCAAATTTTGTGGTAAGTATTGATTTCATTATTATACTTCATTAGCCATGTTCCTTTTTCTGTAGATTTCACGTCTTTCCTTAGATTAACATGTAATGCTGAAAAAAAAATTAAATAATTATTAACAATTGATTATATTTTTTATTATGTAATTTAACTAAAATTGGGATTTTTAAACAACTAAAAAAACAATCTTTTTTCACTACACAAAATAGTTGTTTATAACTTTCTTTTTTATTGGTTATAAAACATTACTATTCCTTTGCTCTTACTTGATGATTTTTTTTTTTTTATTGTTGTATCCTAGATTAAAAATCTCTGATCGATACAGGGTTTTTAAATCCTCCAATATGAGGTCAAAAATATGATTAAAAATAATATTTCTCTAAGATAATCCGGATATTTTAGATAAGCGCTGTATATTACAGACAAATAAACAGCTTGGTTTTCCGGAGAAAATCCGCATTACGAAGGATTTGAACTCCGATGTTTCGCTTCCACTACTGGAAGCATCTTCAGGGTTGTGGTGCAATGTGATGTTGACTCGAAGCAAACACATGATATACTAAGTACTGGAGAGAAGATCGGCGTTTTTATACTGGTTTTCTAGATTTTACCTGATTTTCCCAGGGTTCCTTTGCTGGAGGTAATCCTTTGTTGGCATGATGCAATCAGGTAGGTGCTGCCTTGAACACCAAAGTAGGCTGCAACTGCCTGATTGCATCATCCTGACAAAGGATTGCCCCCAGTAAAGGAATTTCTGGGAAATCCAGGTATTATCTGCAGTCAAGAAAACCAGTATAAATATCCCGATCTTCTTTACCGTCTTCAGTATATCTCGTGTTTGCTTCAAGTCAATATCATGATGCACCACTACCCTGAAGATGCTCCCAGTAGTGGAAGCGAAACATTGGACTTGAAACCCTTGTAACAGGTATTTCACAGGAAAACCAAGCTGTTTATTACGAGTCTACCTGAGGAAGCCTACGCACCAAGTTACAGACAAAATGTATGATATAATAATGTGTAAGTGAGATTACTACAACAAGTGGTGAAATGTTCCACACTCACTTCTCAACTTATTGATTTGGATATACAAAAACTCTTTCTCATTTTTATAATTAATACTTTCTGTAGAAAACAAAACACCCTATTTTCTCTAAAGGCAAATTATGTTTACAAAAAATTAACTGCATCTATTTATCTGCCTCCACCCAGAATATCATCTGCTTTCCTCAAGCCAACTGAGAATATTTGTGCTTTGGAAATCTCAGTCTGAATCGGAAACAACATGGTGCATGTTGACTGTACCCTTTCTCTTTGTCTCTTGGTTCTTCTCTCATTTGTACTGAAGATGATCACCTAAGGTTGTAAGCCAGTTTTGTCCTATAACATTTCCTTCTAGTGGAGTGTTAAAGGATTTTTTTTTTTTTTAACCTAATATCTATAATGTTGTTTTAAATATAATACACATGGATGTATTATTTTTAACCTAATAATTTAATTTAGGTTAATCTCCTTTTTTATTTAATTTAACAAAAACTATGATAATTTCACAAAACAGAATGGTTTATATCTTACCGCTGGATCGAATTTCTGCAGGCATGTATTTAAACTGTAGGCTATTTCACATGGATTAGCACCACCTAGAAATATTTGATATTCATTATAATAGAACATATATAATTGATAGTAGATTGTAGTTTATACAATTTATTTAATAGTAAATTTAATAATAGGTTGTTTTGACTGAGATTTTGTGGTACCACTTCATAACTCTGTCTTCTTATCTTTCTTATAAGTAGTAGTACCCTATAATTAAAAGAAAACAACAATATTGTCACCACATGAATACAATTTTATACATGTGCCAAAAGAATAGTAAATTCAATTTTTTAGAAAACTTGGAAATTCAATTAGCTATCCAATACGGAAATATAGCATGTTTTAATGAAAATTCTGACCTTAATAACTCTGCCCTTATAAAGCCTATACAAAAATAATGTTTGTTAAGGAATTTATTGTTCAGCTTTAAGCAATTGCGAAAAATAAATTATACCTTCAATTTTTAAGTTTTTGGTAGTACTCATACTACGGAACGTTTAAATTTTAATTTAAATAAAATTATAATTACTATTTACAAAGGGAGACCGTAGACCTCTGCGCCGGGATCCCGGCGCAGAGGTCTATTTTTCTCTGACTGTCTCCCTTTGTAAATAGTAATTATAATTTGATTTAAATTAAAAAATAAATTATACCTACACTGGGTTTGGGTTCCCCCTTAGATCATTACTTCATAAACCATACCTTTGTTCCTTCAGTAATCTTTCTAGCCCCACCTTGAACTATTAGTTTGTCGTAAAAGCTTGTAGATAGTAGAGTCTTTACTCTTACCACATAACACGTAAACACTGAAGGCATAAAATGTCAAAACGCTTTTGTTTTAATATAAATTGAGGTGACAATATTATTGTGTTACTTTTATTAGTACATTGTAATGCATTAAAGTAGTTGATAGCACAATTAGTGTATACAATGTAATCTATTATAATGCGTGTAATAATGTAATTTTTATTAGTTAAATTATCATATTTTTATTAGTCGAGTTTTTAAGAGTCGCCTCAACAAAACATTCTCATATTATCATAGTAACACTGAATTTAATTTTCAAAATATACTAGGTATCGCGTGGCTCTATGAATCTTTTACTAACGTCAGTTGTTCATAAAATACTGATATGCAATGGGTAATAGGCAGTCAAAAGGTGGTACCTCCCAGGGACCACCAAGCGTCTAGGGAAGGTATAAAATTATACTTATTAAAATTACGTGAACAAAAAAATAAAAGATCAAGGTTGTATATTCAATTAACTAAAGCCATACATGTATAACTTGGACCTGATGTATTTGTCAGGACAATTAACTGATTTCAGCTATAAAAGCACCAAGAAACACATAAACTTATTAACAATTAAGTAATTTAAATTATAACTTATTAAAAAAAAATAGGAAAACCCAAAGCAACAGACAGAAAACATTGTTTCAAACACTTGCATGAAAATTCGCAGACAACTAAGTTTTAGAAGCATGGTGGTCTAAAATTGTTTTGCCGAATGAACTGAAATTTGCACCAATTATACCTTATTTCTAAAAGATTAACAAGTCCTCAATTTAAAACTTTCTGCCACCATTTTGAAAATATTGATTTTTATATAAGAAGATGTTAGTTTATATTTTTCAATACCTCACAATAATGAAATTACTCCAAGTCTCTTGCTCAAACCGTTCCCATGCGACATATGAAAAATTCTCTTATAAACGAAGAATAACTGTGATCTTTTTCATTGATTTGTTAAAAAATAATAGCATCCCTATTATTTCTGTTATTATGTTCTGAGTTAGTAATTATGGCCAGGCCATAAGGCGGAGATACACATGCCTGTAGCTTGAACAAAAACATGCCAGCTCCTTGCACGTGCAAGCTAATTGTACGAGGATATTATGTTAAAAATGGCATGCCTGTAGCTGGCAAGCAAGCAGAGAAAAACTTAATAAAAATCCTTGGTATGCCAGTTACTGGCAAATACCCTCTTTTGGCATGCAAGCTACTTCTCCAATTTGACGGCATGTGTATTTCCCTTTAGTCTCCCACAGGATGTTGCGCCACTGATTAAATTTGAAATATGAGAAAGTATAATTTTTAAACGAGAAAATAAATCACTTACTAATTTTATCTTTGCAATGAGCCAATCCTTTGCCGGCACTTTCTTGAAGATCATCAGGTAATACAGCGGTGAAGGCATCAAAATCAATTGTACCATCATCTCCATCCATCTGGATAAAGAGATAAGAATTATGTACTATTTTTTTTTACCTTTTGATTGAAAATAAATTCCATTTCAACAATTATGTTTTTAAATATTAATCATACTTACAACGCCCATATTAACGAAAAGACATTTCATGTAACACTGAAACAAAAAAATATATACCAATTATTAAGTATGATTTAAATGTATTAAATCTATATTACATGTCCCTATCTATAGGGCATGAAGTATTTAGGCAGAAGTAATGGGCAATAGGGGTGGTTTATCAGAGTGAAAGGAAATCCCTGTTACTTACCTCGTTAATGCCGTCTGGCCAGGGCTGTAAGTTGCCGGATAAACTTTACTTCCGCTACCAACAGTTCTTATAGGCGTTAAATATGCAGGGTGACCCGCAATAAAATGTCATAACAAAACTGGTGGCTTCAAATGCAAAAAAAAAAAGAAATCGACTCAGCAAATGCCCATTTCTCAATAGTTCTCGAGATATCGAGTTATTTCTTTTTTGTGTTTCATGAATTTTTTTTTTTTAAAATGCCTAATATCTCAAAAACTAAATGAGAGAGAAATAGGGCAAGAAACAATTTTTTAATAACATTAAAAAACCTTTCAGAATAATTAATTTATTTCCAAATAATCAGCTGCTAAGAATCTTTTTTAAGTCCTGTTACATTTGAAAATTTAGATTGTTAAAATTTGACCACGAAATTCTTTAAGTTTTCTACTCTTAATTAAGGGATGTTAGAAGTGTGGTATTTTCAGGAAAAAACTTCTGCTTTTCATAAGCTTTCAAATGGTATAATTAAAGTATACCTCGTAAGCTACCAGTTTCGTTATGACATTTTATCGTGGATCACCCTGTATAACTAAAGCTGTTTTAAATAATAAACGGTTATTTTTTTCAAAAAGTGTTATTACTTTAATGGTTCCGAAGGTGCAAAAGTTGCGTCTCGGCGCCGCGGCTTTCTCACAGGGGTGTCAAAAAATTGCGAAATAAATAAATTGCATATTTTGATTTCAATTTTCAACTCAGGGCCGGGAATACTAAATATTGTGTATAATTTTTACGGGGGGGGGGGCAATTGCTCGAATAGTATAGACAAATACCTCGAAAAGTATTGACATTAGGTCAATTTTGGTTATGTACAAAATTAAATTTCTTCAATAAATTTCCAATAAAAATTTAGGACTGAAAAATTTGAAAGGGGGAGACAAAAATCTATGAAGAATAAATAGAGTGTGACTTGAGGTCAGAAATCCCTAATAAAAGAGTTCATTTGCCCCACTAATCCTACTTTATTTTTAAAGAAATGTTTTAAGGACTATTTTTATTGGAAATTTAATGAAGAACAAATTTGTACATATAATAATCATAATTCGCCTAATGTCAATCATTTTCAAGATATTTGGTAAGAAACAAAAAAAAGTAGCACTCCCCCCCCCCCCCCCCCCCGGGGGGGGGGGGA
>KZ652536.1:78129-102321 GCA_001010745.2 Gerris buenoi | reverse complement strand
GGGGGGGGGGGGCAAAGGGGCCATAATAAATAAATCGGTCACCTATCGTTGGACAAATCTTTTTCCTATTACCTATCTACTTAGAAAATATTAAATTCAAATCCAAACACTCAAAAAGCTTATAGAAATCAATTAATTTTAACATTTTTGATTTAATTACCCAACGAATGGTTTATTCTATTTTGAAATAGGTATTTAGTTATATTTCATCAATTAATAGTAGGTACTTAACAAGGAGCTTTTTTCGATTCGACCCCTCCCAAGTGAAGTTATAAGGCACCAGAGTTTAGTGATTTTTAATTTATCTATGTTTATAGGGGCTCATTAATTTATATTTAGATGAGAGGAGGCTCTCCCCAACCCCACTCTTTGGGGGGGGGGGGGGGAGGTTGGGTCTCTAGATATTTTTTTTCTCGATAAAATTATTTTCTGATGACATATTTTAAAAATTTATTGAAATTTAATTACTATCAACCTTTTCATATGAACTCTCCGAATTCAAGTTCTACCTAATTCAGACTTTTTTTCCTTTAAATTTATTTCATATTCAATAGACATTTTTTTTTTATAATACATTATTTCCGATTATATACGAGCTTTCACTGCATAAAGTAATCTACTAAGGATATAAAAGTTTACACAGTTGACGAGATCATACTTAAATCTATCTAGAAATGTTAAATTTTATAAAAGAAAACTAGGTTAATAGAGATTTTTTTTCTGAACATGCTAAGAACGCAAACAGCTCAAAATCGCCAAATTTGAATGTAAGTGACCAAAATGTGTCACGGTTGCATTGTTTTACTGATTTCATTACTAATACTATAGTGTGTAGCTAGCGGAGAATGGATTTTTCTCGTCAAAAGTTACCTTAGATCTTAATTGATCCAAAACCGATTATGTAAGTTAGTTAGTTGTAAGTTAGTTCAATTTGCTCAATTTAAAATGATATTTCGAGATTAATAGACAAAGAATAGCTACAATTACGATAGAGTGAATGAAAATAACTGAGAGTGACTGTTTACCTTCACTAGTTCCGGATTCGTCGATGCACTGTTCGTGAAGCATCTTCGCCATCTGCTTCATATCTTCTGTCATTTCACAATGGACAACCTACAAAATAGAAAACAAATACAATATTTTATTTTACGCTATCTCTCTTGAAAAGATCTTTAGTAAAAGATCTCTTGAAAGATCTTTAGTACAAACACTAAATAATAATATATGATATAATATATATGGGTTATAATTTCTTTCACCATTACAGCACAATAATGATAGGGTCCCCAGGCGTACCGGTTTTCAGGGATTGTCCCGATTTTGGGCATAGAATTTACCACGGTGTTCCGAAGAAACTTTTCGGGACGCCAAAATGTTCCGGTTTTCAACGAAGACGTCGAAAATAGGTAATTTTGAATATCTTAAAATAAAAACTATACTTTACTATTCTGTTTCCAGCGCATTTTCAATTATAAGGATGACAAAATAAATAACAACAGTAGCAACATTATTTGTAATAACTACGTGGTACATGTAATAACACGAATTTTTTTCATCATGAAATTTTTTGTTTTTTTTGTTTTCATCATGACGTTAATAATCTTCATCTTTAAAAAAAAGAGTAACTTTTCTACACTTATACATATACATCATAGAATATATGAATGAATTTTAATCATTTTTCAAAATTGCTTGTTTTTTTTCCTAAAGTCAATGTTCTTTAGCGAAATTGATAAGGAACATCTTTTAAGTAAAATGATTGTCATATAATTTGTGACCAGTATGAGGTTTATGGTTTATATTGTAAATAGCTGTGAGCGAAATACAGCCAGTGGCGTACCTAGAACTTTTGCCGCCCGGGGCGGTCTCCAATTTGCCGCCCTTTTTATAAGTCAATTAAATTATGGTTTTTATAAATTAATAAACACGACAAACTATAGGTGGGAAATTTTTTACCATTGGATGTCATATTTAAATTAGGCAGTTATAAAGGAGGTCGCATAAATGGATATACCTATAAACGCAACCTTAAAAATTTAAACAAGATACTTTTTTACGACCACAAGAAACCTTCAGAGGTCGCAGGTTCCCCACCTATAGTACAGTAAAATTTGCTCAAAAATTGTCCAAACCTAAACATCCAAAAAAGAAATTCTACCCCACGCCAAATTGTTCTATACCCTCCTCGTAGTAAGTGATAAAAAGTTGCACGACTTGCAGCGTCAGGTTTGGTGGGGGGTGGGAGGAAAGGAGGGTGAAAGGGTATTTTTAATCTTTTTTCGCAAATATCTCGAAAACTATTAGGTTTAGCGCTAATATTGTCATATACAAAATTAATCTACATAAAATTTTGAACAGAAATGGACTTATGCATTTATGTGCTAAAGTTAAGGATTACGGAGTTATGAAGGGGTAAACATATCACTATTTTCTAGTTTGCTTAAAACTTGAAGTGTAAATACATGTAATTAATTACACTTTTCCACCTTAAAACATGATTCCACACATTTTTCTTTCATAAAATGCCCGAAAGTTGTTATTGGTAGTGGTTTTTTAAAATTTGCTTTTTTTGTTTTTTTACGATTGCAGGAGAACTATTTCGTCTACAGGTTTCATTTTTTGCTTGTCTGAAAGCCAAATAAATGTACTAAAACTTCGTTTCTTATGGCTTTTCTCGTAGGTGAGCGGTTTTATGCCGATATTGGGCCCGAAACAAGAGCAATATTTAAAATTTCAATTTTTTTGGAAAAACTGTCAATTTTCTAAGAGTCATATCTCAGTAACTATTGGACGATTAGAGTAGCCATTGAACGTAAAAGGAAGCCAATTAAATTTACTACAAGTTTAGTTCTTACGACTTTTCTCGTAGGTTAACGGTTTTATGCCGATATTCAGCCCAAAACGAAAGCAAAACTTAAAATTTTAATTTTTTTGAAATAATTGAAAATTTTTGACGTGTCATATCTCGAAAAATATTAGTTTTGTAGAGCTGAAATTGGGCTTATGCTTCTGTAAATTTACTGCTATTTACGATCCCGTCACCCGTACCTAACTCTAAACCCTAATATTCGAAATTATACTTAGTAATTCATGAGTCGTAGTAATCGTATAGTAAACTTATGAAGTTAATAAGTTGTTTTTTACAACTAATACTAAATATAAAAAATGCCGCCCCAAATTATGTGCCGCCCGGTGCGGACCGCACCCACCGTACCCCCCTAGGTACGCCACTGAATACAGCTGTTTTTAGGGTGTTTTTTTTTAAAGAAATTACTTAGTACTACCAAACCTTTTGCAAGGTAAAATATCAAGTTTAATTTAACTAAAATACAATAGTAACATTTAACATTTTATAGCGGGTATGTTACAACACAGTTGTTACTTTGATGTTTAAATATTTATGAGGGGGGGGGGAGGCTACTCCCAGACCATGTGTTCCGGAAATCTAGTAACCCTAACTATTGGTCACATCCAAAATATTCGATGAATTATTATTAAGATATTAGCTTGCAGGTACGCCAGTCTTAGGAATAACTAACACTTCATATAAATAATAAAAGAATATAAATAAATTAATATCATGAGACAAAAATAAGAATTACATACCAAGAAAACACCGCAGAAAACGGACGCCATCATGAAATAAGAGAACTCCATCTTAAAACAATATCCGCCTTCACTTATCCTGTAATTATAAATAACTATGTAATTGTTATATTCTTAAATTGTTGTCTCAATTTTATATTTACAAAATAAACATTGTTGGTGACACAGAGTGGCTCTTCAGATGTATCACAATGCATCCGTTGTCAGTAAACTCAATCAAAATTATAAATATCTTCATTTTTAAGTTTTTGGTAGTATTCATATTGCGGAAAGTTTAAATTTTAATTTAAATCAAATTATAATTATTATTAACAATGGGAGATAGACAGAGAAAAATAGACTCCAGCGCTGGGACTCGAACCACGGGCCTCTAAATTTCCAGTTTAACGCTCTTACCAACTAAGCTATTTTTCTGTCTATCTCCCATATTGTTAATAATGATTATAATTCGATTTAAATATAAATATCTCTTTCAATAGCATGCCACGAGCCAAAAGGTAATTTATAATATTTTGAGCATTTCAATAACTAATATAACAGTAAAAGAGTATTTTATTTTGGGGTGTATTTATGATATTTTTTTGTAGTGTGAGTGTGTGTATGATATATTTTGTGGTGCATGAATATTATAATAGTATAAAGTTATATTATTTATAATAAGGTACTTATTATTAACAATTATTATGATAATATTCAAGTTTTAAAAAAAACAATTTTACTACCCTAATGTTTTTTTACAGAAGCGTTACTATTAGTAAAAAAAAGTATTGGGGGGGGGGGGATATTCTACAAAAATTATAGTAAAAGGATAAAAAAAATTCCATTATACTTAACAAACGCTCGCGTGAAATTTTGTACGTAATATTTTTGTTGAATTAATTTAATTTAACTCCGGAAATTAAAAATGTAGATGTACTAAATTTCAACCAATTAATTTATTTTCAATGAAAGTAGAACTAACAGATGTGCTATGCGAATACCGACCAAGAATGAAATAAAACTTGAGGATAACGAGGATTAGTCCAAAATAATATTTTCGATTAACCAGTTTCTTTTAATTAAATTCCTTTTTCAAATTAACCTTGAACTCGGATATAGAAATTGAGGATATTGAGGATCAGTCAAAATTAAAAATCAAAGATTTGGCTTAACCGACTTATCGGAAAAATAAATTTTTCTTTTTCTAAGGATAAACGATAAACCATTATACCCTGAAGAAGGAAATAAATGTCGATAAATTCAATACTTAGATTAGATTTTGTTATTTTTGACAAATTCTCACTATCCTCAATGTCCAATCAATTTTTCGTTACTGACAGATTGAAACATGCTAAATATTATATATACTTAATTACATAACATACATACATAATTATATAAATACACAATCGCTTGAACTTAACTGCTATTTAGAATAATTAATTTCGTTTAATAAGTAACGACTACGACATTTTAATAAATAAATTTAAAAAAATAAAATAAATTAAATTAATTTACCTTTTTCAATTTTAATCCAAATAATTTAAATTATAAAATAAATTAATGATTAAACAAACAATTTTAAAATAAAAAAAGGTGACATATAAAAGAAGTAGGAACTATGAATGATTTTAATTTTTGAATTGACCGCGTCTTATATAGACGTGAATTACATGTCAGTGTTGCTTCTCTTAAGAAAAAAAGTATACAACCGAAATATATCATTATTTGTTTTTGTTTCGGATTAAATTACAGGTCTGCCTAATTGAGTAACCTAGAGTTAATTCTACGTTTAGACAAAGGATTTATTCCTGTTTTTACATGTATTTTGATATTCCTTTGACATTGTTCATGAACAATACGAATAATAATGTATAATTTTATTTATTAAACGATTTTTTTCAGGGTGAACAATAATAGATAAAAATAATTTCTCGTCAATTACTCTACATAACTAAACGATCAACGAGTACCTATATTAATTTATTTGGGGAATCATTTAGTGAAGTTGTTGATTATTATATTTCACCTTGTAATATATATCCAAAATCCAACCTGTGTAAATAACATTTTACTACAAACGTCTTATTACTATTGGAAGCTAAGGTTATGTATCCTCCTGTAAATCACGTATTATTAATTTTTTACTACGTTTTTATTAGCTTGCTTTCTTGTTTGTTTGTTTGTCCAGTACAAAACTTGCAATCGATTTTTAACTAACTTCCCGATGGCAATGCAATATTTTAATACTTTTAGCCACGTTTCAGCAGAATTTAATTCGTTTTCAGCTGTGCCATCCGCACAAATAATTAATTTAGTTTATTTTAAATATTATTTTGACTTATCTATCAATCATTGTCTAAAAAATAAAACATTCTTTGATGTGTGATTAAATCATAAAAACGATCTCTCTCAGTGGCGACCCCGACGTTAGAAAACGTGTGTGTTAGAAAACAACGGTGTTCTGACTACTAAATATGAATCCGGACGTTAATCCCAACCAACCAGCTGCAACGGGTAACAACGAAATTCATCGAGTATCGGTCAAATTACCACCATTCTGGAAGGACAACCCCACAATTTGGTTTCACCAGTTAGAGGCCCAATTCACCATAGCGGGAATAACTCAAGACGCTACGAAATATTATTCAGTTGTTGGAGCAGTAGATGCCGACGTCTTGGTACAGGTGAGTGACATTTTAGATAATCCTCCTCTAGTCAATAAATATCTAGCTTTAAAAAATAGATTGTTAGCAGTATTTTCCGAAAGTGAAGAGAGACAATTAAAAAAACTGCTAAACGAAGTCGAGCTAGGGGATCAAAAACCATCAGCTTTGCTACGACACATGCGTAGCTTAGCAGCAAACAAAGTCTCAGAGTGTGTTCTGAAATCCCTTTGGATGCAACGACTACCTACCAATTTCCAAACTATTCTCACCGTAGCTGAAGGCAACTTAGATAAACTAGCTGAGTTGGCCGACAAACTAGTTAGCACTACACCAACAATTAATCAGATAAATAATTCTGATACTAATACTGATAATTCCACTGATCTGAATAAATGTATAGCTCAACTCACTAAAGTAATCGAAGCTCTAAACAAACCTGGTCCATCTCGACGTTCCCACTCTCGTTCCCATTTCCGAATACGTTCACGATCCAAATCAAGGGACAATAATGACATCTGTTACTACCACAGACGTTTCGGTGACGGCGCACGTAAGTGCACTAAGCCATGTGGATTCAAAACCACGAAACGGCAAAATGTTTCCAACGACTCGGGAAACGAATAAGCCAGGACCACGTCGCGGCGAGTGGCCATGGTAGANAACGTCTCTGAATGTTTATTTGATCTATACATTATTATCCTTACACCTCTGCAGCCATCAAATTATCATCTTCATATAAAGCAGTAATTATATATCTGTACATAGAACCGGGACCAGAACCGTTATAGCGTAAAATATAAAAAAAAGATATAAAAATGGGGTTTTCACCATTCAAAAGGTGATGAAATTTCCTTTAAAAATGTCATGCTGCTTGTCCATAATACCCTTACTCAATTATTTTTATATGCTTCTAAATACAATGTTTTGGTTAATAAGAAATTTGTGGTTAACGTTCTTGCTAGTTCTTGCTTCTATTTTTTTGGCGGCGGTAGAGTGAATTTTTTCATATAGTGACATCGTGTAACGAAGTTTGCGATTCGAGACTCATCCAAGTAAAATTTTTACAGATTAATTGTATTATATCTATTTAAAGACCAGCAAAGCAAAACAAATATTTATTTTTATTGGAATAAATGTGGTTGCCTTAGCGAAGCAATATTTTTTTTTAATTTAATTTCCCATAAACATTTCTTAATCCTGAAATATGAAATAAATTCGTCAAAAAATGAAAGAGAGCATTCTAAAACTTAAGTTTCACTTCTAATGCGTGAGAGCCACACACATATATATTTTTTTCTTATGTTCAGATAAAAAGGACAAAAACGGACTTTTTTTGCCTATTATCAGCAAATTACATGCTATTTTATTTATTTATTAATTAAATAACCCATATGAATGATGAATGATTATCACTTGGTCATAACACGTTGTAAGAGGTCAAAAATACCCCCAATGAGCCTTTCTTGATACTAAATGGTGCGTTTGTCCAAGAAAGGAAGGCCCAAAACAGGGGTATCAATAAACAGTACAGCTCTNAATTCCATAAATAATTGTATTTTAATTTTTTATTTTGTAGTTATTGGAAAAGTTTGTAATGAGTAATGACTGAAGATGACTTTAAAATAAAGTCGAAACGTCTCTGAATGTTTATTTGTATTTGATCTATACATTATTATCCTTACACCTCTGCAGCCATCAAATTATCATCTTCATATAAAGCAGTAATTATATATCTGTACATAGAACCGGGACCAGAACCGTTATAGCGTAAAATATAAAAAAAAGATATAAAAATGGGGTTTTCACCATTCAATAGGTGATGAAATTTCCTTTAAAAATGTCATGCTGCTTGTCCATAATACCCTTACTCAATTATTTTTATATGCTTCTAAATACAATGTTTTGGTTAATAAGAAATTTGTGGTCAACGTTCTTGCTAGAATAACTTTTTAATTTGTATGGTAAATAAATAAATTTGACTTTATGAAAAACTGGCGCATTTAATAAGCTTTAAAATGATATAAACTGTTACCTAGTTTGCTTCAAGTTTAGAAACTTATTTGGACGAAAATGAGTAATAAATGACAAGTTTCCATGACTTTTAATGATCCTAAGACTTGGTGAAAAAATAGAAAGGGTAACAATGAATAAAAAAATATCACTCCTTCTATTCACAAAATGAAAAATTGAATAATATAGTATAGAAAAGTGTAAGTACCCCCTCCCCCTCCCCCGTTGCTGATAATGCATCTTCTGCATTGGCGAACTATTGAGATCGTCATGACAAATTTTGTTCATAAATGGCCGCCATTCTAAATCAAGATGATGGTTCGTAAAAAGATGTCTATGTGGATTCTAGAAGCAAAGAGAACCTACCTTCAAACTTTTGATAGCTCCAGTGGTTCTAGAGATATTGTAATGGGTCAATCAGTAGTGTTAGGATTTTATATTTAAATCCATTTAGTTTTTCTTGCTTAAAGGAAGAGTGTTTTTTATTCTCGCAAACATATAAAATAATCAGTTTTGGGTGTTTGAGACCATTTCACTGGTTTTTAGCTCGATGTCTGTCTGTGTGTGCCACGCATAGCATAGCTCCCACTCTCACAGTTTTTAAGCTAGACAAAAATCAGTCCTTACGTGTGCTGTGCTGGTTGGAAAATAATACATTTGTGACGTCATTAATAGATTTTATCATCTTATGAGACGAACATTTCCACTGAAATATATTTTTGTTATCTGCCACCACTTTGAAAGTTAAAGTCTTTTGAACTTTAAAACTTTAACAATAAATAATTTCGATGCTATTACGCCGATTGATCAGCAAATTGTATACCAATAATATCTTTCTAAAGATAGATAATTCCTTCATATTTTAACTTATTATCTGCCATCATTTTGAAATTATTTCGTAAGGAAAAGTTCAGAGACGTTTTTTTGAAGTGAAACTTCTTTGGCGGCGGTAGAGTGAATTTTTTCATATAGTGACATCGTGTAACGAAGTTTGCGATTCAAGACTCATCCAAGTGTAACTTTTTACAGATTAATTGTATTATATTTATTTAAAGACCAGCAAATCAAAACAAATATTTATTTTTATTGGAATAAATGTGGTGCCTTAGCGAAGCAATATTTTTTTTTAAATTTAATTTCCCATAAACATTTCTTAATCCTGAACAAAAAATTAAAGAGAGCAATGCATTCTAAAACTTAAGTTTCACTTCTAATGCGTGAGAGCCACACACATATATATTTTTTCCTTATGTTCAGATAAAAAGGACAAAAACGGACTTACATGCTAAAAAAAAATAAAAAATTACATGCTATTTTATTGAAGTGAAACTTCTTTGGCGGCGGTAGAGTGATTTTTTTCATATAGTAAAATCGTGTAACGAAGTTTGCGATTCGAGACTCGTCTAAGTGTAACATTTTTACAGATTAATTGTATTATATCTATTTAAAGACCAGCAAAGCAAAACAAATATTTATTTTTATTGGAATAAATGTGGTTGCCTTAGCGAAGCAATATTTTTTTTTAATTTAATTTCCCATAAACATTTCTTAATCCTGAAATATGAAATAAATTCGTCAAAAAATGAAAGAGAGCATTCTAAAACTTAAGTTTCACTTCTAATGCGTGAGAGCCACACACATATATATTTTTTTCTTATGTTCAGATAAAAAGGACAAAAACGGACTTTTTTTGCCTATTATCAGCAAATTACATGCTATTTTATTTATTTATTAATTAAATAACCCATATGAATGATGAATGATTATCACTTGGTCATAACACGTTGTAAGAGGTCAAAAATACCCCCAATGAGCCTTTCTTGATACTAAATGGTGCGTTTGTCCAAGAAAGGAAGGCCCAAAACAGGGGTATCAATAAACAGTACAGCTCTTTAATAATAGTCAAAATAGTAATAGCTAAAATCCACTGAAACTTTTTTTTTTTGGTTTCGTCTGAAAAGGTTAAAAATTGGCCATATAAATGGCACGTGCATTTTAGCCAAAAACAGGGTTTCTTCTGTTTTTCTCTATTTTAGAGGGTTAAATCGCCTTTTAATCTCTTTTACAAGTGGAAGGAATTGTAGAGTAGAAAAAATAACTAGTCGACTCAACAGATAATTTAAACCTCGGTAAATGATTTTTTGAAACTAATGGTAATCTTGGAATTGGTTAACCTGTACCTAGATGCATCGAGTTGGAATTTTCCTTCTTGATCATTTCAACTCTACAAATTACGATTATTTTGTGGTCCCTTTGGGTTTCGAACTATACANCCGATTAAAACCAGCTTTCCAGCCAAGGAAAAATATCCAATTCCGGGAGGGGGAGTCCTGTGCCATCCGCACAAATAATTAATTTAGTTTATTTTAAATATTATTTTGACTTATCTATCAATCATTGTCTAAAAAATAAAACATTCTTTGATGTGTGATTAAATCATAAAAACGATCTCTCTCATCAGCAAATTTTGCTGTCTGGAAAGTTAGTTCGGAAAAAATCCGCAAGTTATTTTATTTATTTTGACATGTCCCATATTTACAATCTTCATTATGACGGGTTCTAAATTCATTATTTATGACAATTTTTTTAATTACGTAGTATGTATATAAAAAGTTCTTTTCATCTTGCCATTATTTAAAAAAAAGCACTTTAATATTACATTTTAGGGTATTTATTGTTTTAAGTGTTTTTTTTAATAAGTAACAGTTAAATAAAGCAGTAATATAAATTTAATAACTAATAATTAACTAGTAATACACCCTTATAAATTATATGAAGATGATAATTTGATGGCTGTAGATGTAGAGGTGTAAGGATAATAATGTGTAGATCAAATAAACATTCAGAGACGTTTCGACTTTATTTTAAAGTCATCTTCAGTCATTAAGTCATTACTCATTACAAACTTTTCCAATAACTACAAAATAAAAAATTAAAATACAATTATTTATGGAATTCTAATAATAATTTCTATTTGTAAAAATTTTTTCTAAATATAAAAATCTGGGTCTTACATAATTTAACACAAAAAAACAGATTTGAATCTAATTCTTAATAATTATTATCATTAAAAAACAATGTGGATTTACTTACAACTTCAGCTTGTAGTCGGTATAACAATTTATAAATGTGTGTCTTACAATAATTTAACACAAAAAAAAAAAAAACAGATTTGAATCTAATTCTTCAATATTATTATCATTAAAAAACAATGTGGATTTACTTACAACTTCAGCTTGTAGTCGGTATAACAATTTATAAATGTGTCTCCATTGGAGAGAGTCAAATTAAGGTTTTCATCAGTCATTACAATATACAATAGTAGTCAGTTCAAATATTAAAAAAATTTTAAAATTTTAACATGGACGATACTAACATTAACAATAAATAAAATAAATTATGTGACTGTAACAGAGAATTCAACATAAAATATTTAACAATGACTATAAAAATATGCTGAGATATATCACCGAGAACCTTCATTGACATAACTATGATTTACATTAAAATTACATTAAATTAGTTGTGGTTTACAAATATAAATTAATTTACATGTCATTATTTTAGATAATTTCTTAAATTTTTATGCATAATAACCAATTATGAAGGTAATATAAACTTATTTTTATTATTTTATACGGTAAGTATTTAATTTGAAAATGGAAAATGAACAACAGCGCTCCTAGGAGAGAGCTCTTAAACTATACTTTAAANGGACAAAAACGGACTTTTTTTGCCTATTATCAGCAAATTACATGCTATTTTATTTATTTATTAATTAAATAACCCATATGAATGATGAATGATTATCACTTGGTCATAACACGTTGTAAGAGGTCAAAAATACCCCCAATGAGCCTTTCTTGATACTAAATGGTGCGTTTGTCCAAGAAAGGAAGGCCCAAAACAGGGGTATCAATAAACAGTACAGCTCTTTAATAATAGTCCAAATAGTAATAGCTAAAATCCACTGAAACTTTTTTTTTTGGTTTCGTCTGAAAAGGTTAAAAATTGGCCATATAAATGGCACGTGCATTTTAGCCAAAAACAGGGTTTCTTCTGTTTTTCTCTATTTTAGAGGGTTAAATCGCCTTTTAATCTCTTTTACAAGTAGAAGGAATTGTAGAGTAGAAAAAATACCTAGTCGACTCAACAGATAATTTAAACCTCGGTAGGTAAATGATTTTTTGAAACTAATGGTAATCTTGGAATTGGTTAACCTGTCCCTAGATGCATCGAGTTGGAATTTTCCTTCTTGATCATTTCAACTCTACAAACTACGATTATTTTGTGGTCCCTTTGGGTTTCGAACTATACAATCGACTGTATTTTACGAGCGGAAGCCAGGCAGACTAGCTAGTAATCTTATTATCCACAAGTGTGTTTTACACGTCTGACAAATGAATTTAAACATTTTTCTTTTCTTGAATTGCAGATCTTGGTTTAGATTTTTTGTGTTAGAAATGGTTTTATTTTATTAATACTGTTTTCCACGAATAACATTTTAAAATAAATTAATAAATCAAATTTAATTGTTATATAATTTCTTTCAATTATCAATTATCTTAAGTCATAATAATTAAGAATTAACAAAAAAAGTCGCAGTTGTTGGCACCCTTTGGATCAGTAAATGTTTATTTTAAAAAAAATCTTTTTTTAAGGATGAGGTAGTTATAGCTGTAATAATTATATAGCAATAATGTACCAATTACTGACCCATGTTAATAACTAGAACTGATTGACACAATTCTTGGTGTCTTTAAATGCACTCTATAAACAACTACAAAAAACATTTCAAGGACGTATGAAGCAGCATTGTCACATAAAACTAAAAAAAATTGTTGTGTTATTATTATTATGATATGAAAAGTGCACCAGAGGGACCAGGGAGCTACAACTGGCGTACTACCAACAGTTAGGTATAGTTTGCCGAATAAATTTATTATTAATTTTTTTCAATAATCCCAAAATGCAATGAATATTTATTCTTTATTTTATTTTTAATCAAAATTGATTTTTCTATTCATTGTCCGATATTAAAGCTTTTAAAAGCTATTATTTAATAAACATACAACTAGGAATTACGCGAAGAAATACAATATTCTATAATTCAGTATTCAGCAGAAATATATATAGATTAACTAAAGCAGGAAGAACGTAAAAAAAAGACAGAGGCATTACATCGAAAAAAAACCCATAGATTATAGGTTAACATGATAATTGTAGTTTAAATAGAGACATGCTTGAAACAAAAACAAAATAATTATTTAGTTTAGTCAATACTAAGATATTACGGACAAAATGGTCATCCTGTCCTTAACACAAAATTAAATGTTATGGTTTGATGGATTGAATTTACCAAGGTCATAAACTTTCCGAGGGCAAGTAAACCATATGCGTCATAGACCGTCATATAATGTATCATGTAGCAGCTATATATGTAGGACATTACAATTTATGGCAATTTCAAGATGTAAATTATATTAATTATTTATTAAATATAGGTACCGTTAACAACATATAAAACTGTTAATTAGATACCTTTGTCACTGAATGTGATACGTAATGTTTATTTATCCTACTTTCTCATATAATTAGTATTTTCAAAGAGAAAGTATTGGGGTAAAATTAAAGTTTGATGGATTATCCCGTTTTAAGGGCATCTGAGTCAAAAATGGCCTATGAGTTAAACCCATTGACCCCATGTCGTTCTGTGGACCGGGGTCCGCAATTGACTGGTCTAGAGTTTAGAGCACAGGCTATAAGTCAGCCCAGTAGCGTACACAGAAAAATTTTCGGGGGGGGGGCAAACCTAACTTTGAGCGACTATATATGCGGGTTTAGTATACCCCATAATTTATATATACAGTGTGTCCCCGGATCGACGCATGAATAGGTGAAAAAGACTAAACATTTTTGAATTAAAATTTTATCTTTTGGGGTTCAGCCCTGCTTGGATAGAAACTAATTTATGTCATAATTTAAGTTTCGGAAAATTAAGTATGTCTTGGAAATTTACATAATAGTTATTTTTTCCCACTAGTAAAGTGCTTCTTCTCTAGGAGATACGACAAAATGTTATAAGTAAAAGTTGTTCGGAAAGAAAAACTAAGTAAGAATACAAAATTTGAAAATGCTCTGCCTACTTTGATACATTGCATTATTTACCGTTTTTTGACTTGTTGAAGATATAAAAAAATTCCGTAAGGGAAAAATCTTACAAAATTGATAAATTATGCAAGTGCGAAAAAATTGTGGTTCACTTTTAATGAAAGTTTACATTCATTGTCTGTTAAGAAATTTAAATGTTTATTATAAGATATAAGATTAATAACAATAACAAAACAAATATTTCACGATTAAATTAAATTTTTACATAATACGAGTAACATTTATAGTGGATTTGTGAAATTTGAAACCAATTTTATGGCACAGAAAACACCACTAAAATTATTATATTTATCTATTTTTAACAGCACAATTGGCATACTATGGAGTGGTAAATAATGCAATACATAAAAGCAGGCGGAGAGTTTTCAAATTTTGTATTCTTACTTAGTTTTTCTTTCTGAACAACTTTTTCTTATAACATTCTGTCGTATCTCCTAGAGAAGAAGCACTTTACAAGTGAGAAAAATAACTATTATGTAAATTTCCTAGACATACTTAATTTTTCGAAGCTTAAATTATGACATAAATTAGTTTCTATCCAAGCAGGGCTGAACCCCAGAAGATGAAATTTTAATTAAAAAATGTTTAGTCTTTTTCACCTATTCATGCGTCAATACGGGGACACTGTATATATATAATAATAATTATAATAACCATTTATTGCAAAAAGAAAAATTCCAACAATAATTAATACATTTTTTGTCACACTAATTTGATTTGATATTCACTTTTTTATTTTTATTTTTATTTTTTTGTTATTTATTTATTAATTCATTTATTTTATTTTTTTGCAAATCGGCAATCAGCCGTGGTTCCCTAGGTAGGGTAGAGTTCCGACATTATTTTCGAGATCAAAAGAAATCATAAAATTACATCATCCAAACATCATAATAAATGTCGCAGGCTCTTTTCCATTCCGACCTTTCCGTAGCTACTCTCTTCCAGCACACTCCACAAACTTTCCTCACCTCTTCTTCCCATCTCTTCTTTGGTCTTCCCTTCTTCCTTTTCTCTGTTAATGGCCACCAGTGTAATATTTCCTTTGACCATCGCTCTTCTTTTGATCTTACTAGATGCCCGGTCCATCTCCATTTCCTTTCAAGTACAGTTCTGGCAATATCTTTTAATTTGGTCTTGGTACTGATCCACTGATTGCTCATTTTATCTCTTCTAGTGATGCCTATCATACTTCTCTCCATTGCTTTAACAGTGACCCTTAGCTTCTTTATGGTTTCTTTACTCAGTGTCCATGTTTCGCAACCATATGTTAGGACTGGCAATACAACACTCTTCCATAGCTTTATTTTTTTCTCTATATCAATCTTCGATCTTAGAATACCTCGGAATCTGTTGTACGCATTCCAGCTCATTGCTACTCTTCTTGATATTTCCTTCTTCATGCTTCCATCCACCGATAGTAACCTTCCTAAATAAACAAACTCCTGTACTTCTTCTATCCGGTTCATTCCTTGGTATATGTGTCCGTCATTCGAGTTCATCTTAAGTAGTTTAGTTTTATTACTGTTGATTCTGAGTCCTATTTTGCCTGCTTCGTCTTGTAGTTTGTTAAGCATGGTTTGTATTTCTTCTGCGCTACTTCCTATTAGAACAATATCGTCCGCGAACTTAAGCTTATTTAGTTTTTTACCATTAATATTAATGCCGAAGCCATCCATGTCCATTCTTCTGAAAACGTATTCTAAGGTCGCTATAAATAATTTAGCAGACGGTACGTCACCTTGCCTCACTCCCCTCTCGATCTTAATTTTACTAGACTTACTTCCGAGTTGGATCCTTATCTCTGCTTCGCTATATATGTTCTTTAGAACTTCGATATATAAGTTATTTACTTGACATTCGGCCAGTGCTTTCCATATGTATGACGTCTCTATGCTGTCGAACGCCTTTTCGAAGTCAATAAATAATAGAAATAGGGGCATTTCATATTCTATTGCCTTTTCTACAAGTTGCTGCAGAACCAGAATTGCATCACATGTGGAAAAGTTTTTCCGAAAACCTACTTGGTCTACATCTGTCCAATAATCAATGGGCCCGGTGATTCTTCTTGTAATTATTGACATATATAATTTGTATATCACTGATAAGAGGTTGATCGGTCTGTAGTTTTGAATCTCTTGCTTATCTCCTTTTTTGAAAAGCAGTATCAAATCTGATTGGAGCCATTCATCAGGTACTCTTCGGTTAGCAAGGCAGTTATTAAAGAGCGAGCAAAGTGCTTTCTTGAACTTGGTTCCTCCACTCTTTATCTGTTCATGTCCGGCTGCTTTACCCTTCTTCAGTTTCTTTATTGACGCCTCGACTTCATCCAAACCTATTTCTAAACCATTCAGTTCAATTATATTATTAGTCTCATTATTTTGATTCTGACAGCTGCCTTTCGTAGAGTAGAGTTCTTTATAGAAACCTGTTATGATGTTTAGCATTCTCATTATTTCAGTTTCTACTATTCCCTCTTTATTTCTTAAGCTTGTTATTGTTTTTTCCCCTATCTTTTGATTATTTATACATTTCTTCAAACTCGAACCGTTTTCTATGGCCTCTTCTAATTCAGTTAGATGTTTATTATTCTGCCAATCTCTGATTTTTGTTCTAATTAACTTAGAGATTTCAGCAAATTCTATTTTGTCCTTACCTTTGCGTTTGAGTTCCCTTCTTTTTTTCATCAGTTTTTTCACTTCTACAGGATACCCTTTTTTATTATTCTTTAAATTTTCGAAAGAATTAAGCGTTTCGTTCATGGCTTTTACTATTTTATCGTTAGCGTTGTTTAGTTCTCTTCTGTTTCGAATAGCCTCTTCAAGACGTTCACGTTCGAATTTACTTTCCAGTTTTTCTGTATATTTCATTTCTAATAACGTATCATTTAACACTGCTCGCCCTTTTTTATGGGTGGACTCGGCTTTATTGAATTTAATTTTCTTCCTATTTATATAAACATTTGCGTGAACTGGCCTATGGTCGCTTCCTAAGTTTAACTTTGATATTACTCCGACATCCGTTACTATTTGTTTTTTATTCGTTAAAACAAAGTCGATCTCGTTGAACGTTTCCCCATCTGGGCTGGCCCACGTCCATCTTTCCTCTTCAGGTTTCTCAAAGAATGAGTTCATTACGAACATATTATTTGCTTCGGCAAATGTTATAAGTCTATCCCCCCTCTCATTTCTCTCTCCTATTCCAAATTTTCCGACCACTCGTTCTATCCCGTTCTTCCCGATTTTCGAATTCCAGTCTCCCATAACAACTGTTGTACTGCATTTATTATTCTCTAATGCGGTCTGTAAGTCTGAATAAAAATTTTCAACTTCCTCCTCACTATGTTGACTTGTAGGGGCATAAATTTGAATAATTTTCAGTCTTCCGGCCTTTTTATTTTTTAAACCTAAAATTACTCTACTTACTCGAGTAACTTTTAAAACCTTCAACTCGACTAGTCCAATTATTATTAATAATAAAGCCAGTGCTCCCACCTCCTTTCTCACCCTTGTAATAGAAGATCTTGCCATCTTTAAGTTTAATACACTATCTTGATTGTTTCTTTTCACCTCAGCAAGACCTATTATTTCCCATTGAATTCCCTCTAATTCTAATAATAATTCTGTTAGCTTTTCATCGCTTTTCAATGATCTACAGTTAAATGTAATTATTTGTATAGGTGATTTCAGGATGTAATTCTTTGCCGTTGATTCAGGAGTGGTCCGTGATGCACTTTCTTTCACGTGTTGAGTATTTGCCTTCGATTTGTTGTTATGGGATGATGGTTCTCCAGCTTCGATGTTTCTTACGACACTGCTCATATTTCAGCCTACCAGCTCAGAAATCATTTGTTCCGAGATGAACAGAAATAAGGTATATATGCCTAATGCGATTCTTCATGATTTTCGAGATATTTTGGAAAATCGATTTCTTTTACGCATTGTTGTTTTCTCTAATAATATGCATAATAACTCAAAAACCAAAAAAAGTTATAGAGTTGTGGTTTTCACCATTAGAAAGAGCACTAAATTTGCATTAAAATGGCTTAAAATATAATCCACGCATTACATTTTAAAAGGCACTTACAGTCAATTAAANTCCAGTTTTTCTGTATATTTAATTTCTAATAACGTATCATTTAACACTGCTCGCGCTTTTTTATGGGTGGACTCGGCTTTATTGAATTTAATTTTCTTCCTATTTATATAAACATTTGCGTGAACTGGCCTATGGTCGCTTCCTAAGTTTAACTTCGATATTACTCCGACATCCGTTACTATTTGATTTTTATTCGTTAAAACCAAGTCGATCTCGTTGAACGTTTCCCCATGTGGGCTGGCCCACGTCCATCTTTCCTCTTCAGGTTTCTCAAAGAATGAGTTCATTACGAACATATTATTTGCTTCGGCAAATGATATAAGTCTATCCCCCCTCTCATTTCTCTCTCCTGTTCCAAATTTTCCGACCACTCGTTCTATCCCGTTCTTCCCGATTTTCGAATTCCAGTCTCCCATAACAACTGTTGTACTGCATTTATTATTCTCTAATGCGGTCTGTAAGTCTGAATAAAAAGTTTTAACTTCCTCCTCACTATGTTGACTTGTAGGGGCATAAATTTGAATAATTTTCAGTCTTCCGGCCTTTTTATTTTTTAAACATAAAATTACTCTACTTACTCTACTCGAGTAGCTTTTAAAACCTTCAACTCAACTAGTCCAATTATTATTAATAAAGCCAGTGCTCCCACCTCCTTTCTCACCCTTGTAATAGAAGATCTTGCCATCTTTATAAGTTTAATACACTATCTTGATTGTTTCTTTTCACCTCAGCAAGACCTATTATATCCCATTGAATTCCTTCTAATTCTAATAATAATTCTGTTAGCTTTTCAATGATCTACAGTTAAATGTAATTATTAGTATAGGTGATTGCTATTTTTGCTTTGCCGTTGATTCAGAAGTGGTCCATGGTGCACTTTCTTTCACGTGTTGAGTATTTGCCTTCGATTTGTTGTTATGGGATGATGGTTCTCCAGCTTCGATGTTTCTTACGACACTGCTCATATTGCAGCCTACCAGCTCAGAAATCATTTGTTCCGCATTCTCATTTTTGTGGTTAATCAGTCCTCTAAGAGAGTTCCAATAAAACTTATATGAACCTACAATAATCATGTCGTTTCTTACGGATACATTGATGTTTTCATTTCTTTTTTTAGTGCAAGCAGTGTACCTCTTTCGAGCAAGCAGTGTACCTAATTTTCGAGATATTTTGGAAAATCGATTTTTTTTACGCATTGTTGTTTTCTCTAATAATATGCATAATAACTCAAAAACAAAAAAAGTTATAGAGTTGCGGTTTTCACCATTAGAAAGAGCACTAATTTTGCATTAAAATGGCTTAAAATATAATCCACGCATTACATTTTAAAAAGGCACTTACAGTCAATTAAAATAAAAAAATTAGTGTAGTTTAAAAAATTGAGTTATTTTGAAAACTCTATAACTTTGTTAATACCATAGTCATTGAAGTTTGAAGAGCTTAAACACTGGCCCATTTTATTACCTTTAAAACGATGTAACATAACCTATACTTTGATTTAACTTTCACTGAAATATGCTTAAAAAACTTCGATAAGGTAGCTAAAATTTGTAGTAAAAAGGTAAACAAAACATTTCTTAGTGTTGATTAACTTTGCATTTTATTTATTTTAGGAAGTGTTTTGTTTTTATTTTGGACAATATAAACTAAATAATACTNATAATAATTTAACTATAATCCTCAAGATATCATGAAGAATAAATAGATAAGTATAACAGAGCATACTTATTGAAATAAAAATGTTTAAGGAGGAAATCTTTCTCTTCGACCCCCTTTGCTACAAAAAAATATGATTAGTTGAAAACCATGTAATTTAACGTGTTCAAGTAATATGTTAGATTAAAAACATGTTATAGCAGTATTGCAATTATTTCATAAAGTTTTGAATTATTTTGAGAGCAAAAACAAAAACGTTTCTATGGTTGAGATGAACCCCTAAAGAGAAGGGAATTATCCGTAAAATAGGTTTAAGTTATAAGTGGTTTATTATTAAGTTATTTTGTTGTTTGTTTATTAGCAATCCCCCACCACAACCTAGAGGGCCCCACCCTAATGTCTTGCCAGGGTCTATTTAGAGACCGGGCCCGGAGGGCCCCGGCCCCGGGGCGCAGAGGTTTTGGGGCGGACGAAGTTAGGTCCAACAAAATCTAATTTTCTCAGGAACTAGATTATTCCCGGGAAAACCGCTTATATCTTCAGATTTGTTTTGACTACATTTTAGCATTTTTTAATCAAAATCGTCGGATCCGTTTTCAAGATATAATTATTTTTTCAGAGTTTTTGGGGGGTAGCATAGCACAACCCCCCCCCCCCAAAATTTAAAGCTAAAACTAATTTCTCGCCTCAGGGTATGAGTCTTCTAAACTGTATGCCAAATTTCGTCCAAATCGGCCCAGTTCAGACTCTAGGCGTCTGCAAAGACAGAGACAGAAGACTGACCAACATTTTTTGAAAACCTCTTTTTTGGACTCAGGGGACTTCAAAACGTATACATCCATCAAAATCAAATATTGTCTTTATATGAGACAATACCTACTAAACAAAAAAATTTGATGGTTCTTTTTACTAGGCAGATTTTGAAAAATTAATGAATTTGCTATGAAAAAAATCGGTCCGAGGCAACTCAGACAATCTTTCTCATATGTATACGAGTTCATAAACACTTAGCCCAGTATTTTCCATTTACTTGTTTTTGTATAGTTACATTTAATTATTATTGAAGATTTCATCAAAATATGTTATAAAAATAACTTCTTCTCGGCGGGGAATCCGTCCACGTTTTAATTTATTTTCTCCGGAACTAGATTTTTCCCGGGAAAACGGCTTATGCCGTTAGATTAGATACACACTTCAACTTGGTTGTCCAACTATGTCTCTTAACCTAGTTGATCAACATCAAAAAAAGTTGAACAGCATCAGTAGAGAGAGAACCAGCATAAAGAGAACCCAGCATAAAGTGAAACTATACCCGAATAGTTTCGTTCCTGTGTCTGTCTGTCTGTCACTCTGTACGGTTCCAATAACTTTTAAATGAAAATTGATAAAAACATAAGCCTTCGCCCACAAATATAAAAAGGGTTTTGGTGTTTTGATTTCTCGTTTTTCAGAAATTTCATTTTTCGATTTCTCCTCGGGGTATGATTTTTCTGAAAATGTATGTCAAATTTGTCANCCCCCCCCCCCAAAATTTAAAGCTAAAACTAATTTCTCGCCTCAGGGTATGAGTCTTCTAAACTGTATGCCAAATTTCGTCCAAATCGGCCCAGTTCAGACTCTAGGCGTCTGCAAAGACAGAGACAGAAGACTGACCAACATTTTTTGAAAACCTCTTTTTTGGACTCAGGGGACTTCAAAACGTATACATCCATCAAAATCAAATATTGTCTTTATATGAGACAATACCTACTAAACAAAAAAATTTGATGGTTCTTTTTACTAGGCAGATTTTGAAAAATTAATGAATTTGCTATGAAAAAAATCGGTCCGAGGCAACTCANTCTTAGTAAAAATCATTGCGACGCATCAAACACGTTGTGAAATTCATACTAGCAGTTGTCTCAAAAATATGCAAGACTAGTGCAAAATTTTGAGACCATATTGAGCCAAATCGAACGATGGGATAGTCCAACATTAACTTGGAGCTCAACTTCGACTTGCGATTAATCGCGATTTAAAAGACGTCGCAAAATTTATTCTTGAGGTCTCAAAAATGTGCAAAAATAGAGGAACATTTTGAGATACCACTTTGAGCCAAATCGGACGATTGTGTACTTTATTTAGCTTTAACTTGGAGCACAACTTTGACTCGCGATTAATCGCAATTTAAAAGGCGTCGCAAAATTTATTTTTGGCGTCTCAAAAATGTGCAAAAATAGTGCGAAATTTTAAGACCACTTTGAGCCAAATCGGTTGATGGATTACTCCAACTTAACGGTCATGGCTAAATGGGCTATAGCCCCGGGGCGCAAGCCTTTTAAGGGCGGCAATTTTTATTGGTGTTATATTATATTAAATTTCCGGTTATGAAAATTTGTAAAGTGTCTTTCAATAAAATAAGAAGAAACTTTTCGAAAGGCTGCAACAAAAGTTGCAGCTGAGGGGTTCTTAAATGAGTTCAACTCACTTAAAACTGATATTCTATTATGGTAGCATTTTTGAGCGAAATATGAGAAATCATTGATAAAACTTATAAATCACATCAAAAAGTTGATAATGCAATTGAAAGCATTATTAGATTATACACTTCTTTAGAGAAATTTGAAATTTGTACAGTCCAAACAAAATACAGAATCATTTCCTTTACAAATCTGAAGGTATATTGAAACTGAACTGAACTAAAGGTGCTAAACTGAAGGTATATTATGTAAATTTCCGGATGTGTTGGTCATGAGTACAAATGGATACGAAAAATAAAAAAAAAGTCCGAGACAACTCAGACAAACTTTCTCACATACGAGTGCATAATTAAATAGCCCAGTGTTTTCCATGTATTAGTTTGTGTGAGTACTTATTATTATTGAACATTTATTTAAAATTTGGCATAAAAATAACTTCTCATCCTCTGCGTTTTAAGCTATTTTCTCAGGAACTAGATTTTTCGCGGGGAAAAAGCGTATATCGTTAGATTCTTATTTATGGACTACATTTTAGAATTTTTTAAATCAAAATCGCTTGAACCGTTTTCGACAAGTAATTTTTTCTTATTTTTTCAGAGTTTATGGGGGGCAGTGCCCCCAAATTTGGAGTTAAAATTCCATCTCGATTTCACCTCGGGGTATGATTTTTCTGAACCTGTATGTAAAATTTTGTGAAATTGGTCCAGTAGTTTAGGCTCCAGGCGACTGCACAGACGACAGACAACAGGAAAACAGACTGACGTTTTTTAAAAATCCACTTTTTTGGACCGAGGAGACCTTAAATTGTGTAAATTTATCAAAATCTCAAAATCGAATTTTCGCGTTGTAACGGTGATAAATTTACTTTTTCTATGGATAATTTCTTTTATCTAAAGAAAGAGCCCCTTGCCGGATATCCTATTCCCTGCCGGATATGCGGATATCCTCTCATTTGTCACCCAAACTAGAGGTCGACCAAGAAGTCATGAACATGGGAAAAACTGAAAGCTTAGCTTCGATTAAAGTCGGAACTTCCGAGTATTGCCGAAGTCAGTATAGTCGGGTGCATAGACAATACCCATTTCTAGTTTGTATGACATGCGCAGTTATGTCAAATCTCACGAATACCAACCAGAAGGTTTCCAATCTGTTAGGTTTCCTGTTTTGTTTGTTTTTATACAGTACGAGTTATAGTCACAACTGTCCTAAACTATTTTCCTACGATCCACAAATCCACGGGATGATGCAAATACTAGGGACGCTACAAATAACGGGGTTGGAAATCAAAAGTAACAAATCATACTCAGAAATAAAGAGGAAGAATCAATAAATAATAATATAAAGATATTATCGTATAGTAGAAGTGATTTCTTATCAGGTACAGTGTTGCCTGTAGCAAAAAATATAGAAGTTATGAAAAATAAAATGATTTATAAACAAATCACAACACTGTGTTTTTTGACAGTGGTCTATTTTATTAAAAACTGACTGTATATGGCGACACTAGCGCACTCCTCAGATTTCCATGACTTCTTGGTCGACCTCTA
>KZ652536.1:34185-62600 GCA_001010745.2 Gerris buenoi | reverse complement strand
TTTTTTTTTTTTTTTTTTTTTTTTTTTTTTTTTTTTTTTTTTTTTTTTTTTTTTTTTTTTTTTTTTTTTTTTTTTTTTTTTTTTTTTTTTTTTTTCTTATTACTTTACTGGCTTATTGTCAACAATCAGCTGGTTTCAACTACTTATAGTTCTTAGATATTTGTTTTAGATCACCCTGGCTGGCTCTTCTGTTGTTGTAACATATTACAGAAGAAAATAAGATCGCTTCTACCTTCTTGCTTCAAATTAATATTAATTTATCCCCAGCTAAAATGTTAAAAAACATAATGAGACAGGGAAAAACATAAATGAGAAGATAAAACTAAACGAGTTGAAGAATCCTGAAAAGAAAGAGGAGTTCCAAAGAAAGGTGGCAGAGGAAATTGGACCTAGAGAACAGGAAAACGAGTATAACCTAGAAGGTACATGGGCGTCATTTAAGAAGGTCATAATGAAGGCAGCGGAGGAGGTAAGCGGAAAGACCAAGTGTGGCACTGCAAAGAAAAAGACCAGATGGTGGACGGAAGAAATAAAGCTAGAAGTAAAAAGGAAAAAAGAAGCTTGGGAAAGGTATCTTCAGTCAAAGAGCATAACCATCTATAGGGAATATAAAGAGATCAGGAAAAATGTAAAGAAGTTAGTGAAGGAATCTAAAAGGAAGGCATGGCTGGAGTTCGGAGAGTTTTTAGAGAGGAGTTATTCAGAAAACCAGAAGCTATTTTACAAGGTACTAAAAGGTATGAGGAGAGCAAAGGAATGTCCCCTAAAGTTTATTGAGGATAAGGAAGGAAAGTTAATCACCCAAGAGAGCAAGATTATGGAGAGGTGGAGAGAGTACTTTGTTGAGCTTCTGGGGGGAAAAGTAAATGAAGAGGAAGGAGTCAGAAGGGAGGAAGAGGACGAGGAGGAGGACAGTGAAGAGATGATTACGTGGGAAGAAATGCTAAGAGCTTTGAGTAAAATGAAGGTCAGAAAAGCCGCAGGAGCCGATGGTATTGCCCCGGAAATGCTTGAGTATATGGGCACAGAAGGAGAGGAACTCCTTTATAAAGTACTTTGCAACGCTTGGCGAACAAAGAAAATCCCCAAGGATTGGGAAACAGCAATTATTGTTCCCATAT
Organism: Gerris buenoi; assembly: GCA_001010745.2. Lineage (NCBI taxonomy): Eukaryota > Metazoa > Arthropoda > Insecta > Hemiptera > Gerridae > Gerris > Gerris buenoi. The sequence goes on along the minus strand of KZ652536.1, from coordinate 61,479 downwards.
TCAAGAAAGGAGACAATAGGGAATGTGGCAACCATCGAGGAATTTCACTCCTAAGCGTACCAGGAAAGAATCTTGGAGGAGCGACTAAGAGCTGAAGTGGAACCTCTCCTGGATGAAATCCAATGTGGCTTTCGCCCAAATAGAAACATACAGGATCTCATCTTTAACGGCAACTGGCTGAAAAGACAATTGAGTTTGACAAGCAAGTCCATGTTTGCTTTATTGATCTGCAGAAGGCATTTGATAGTGTACCATGGACTTCGCTTTGGGCAGCCCTTGAGCGCAGGGGTATATCAAGGAACTTAGTCAAATGCATCAAAAGCTTCTACCGGAATTGTCAAAATGTTGTCCGTACGTGTAATGCAAGCTCTAAAGACTTTTCTACGAGCGTCGGAGTTAGACAGGGTGATATCCTGAGCCCACTCCTATTCATCACTCTAATGGATGATGTGATTAAGTCCTGCAAAGCTAGAACCAGAGGTTATCATCTTGGTAACTGGATGCTGAAGGTAATTACTCTATCGGCGATGGCTTTTGCTGATGACCTTGTTCTGGTAGGAGAGTCAGAAGAAAAGCTCCAGAAACTTGTGGACGTCTGGACGGAGGAGCTCGAATCGAGAGGACTAAAAATTAACGTCGCTAAAACCAAGACTATGGTAATTTTGAGGCAGAATCTCGAGCATCGGATCACCATTCATGAAGAGGAGCTGGAACAAGTAAATAGTTTTAAATACCTTGGAGTGGTGGTTAGTGCAGACGGCAAGTGTAAGGAGGAGCTGGAGGCGAGAATAGCGGCTACAGGTAGACTCTATCACGACATGAACAGGGGGTTCATCAGTAAAGCAGAAGTAAGTCAGAAGACGAAGATGACTGTCTTCAAAACTGTTTATATGCCCACACTATCGTATGGTTGCGAATCGTGGGCATTAACAAAAAAGAACCTTAGTCGCATCCAAGCAACCGAAATGCGTTATTTAAGGAAGGTTGCAGGCAAGATAAGGAGGGACAGGGTCAGAAACTCAACCATTAGACTGGGGCTGGACATACAGCCTGCAACACCGACTGTTGAAAACACTCAACTCCGATGGTTCGGACACGTAAATAGTATGAGTACCGAAAGACTTCCCCGAAGAGCCTTTGAAGCCAGGTGCGAGGGGAAAAGGCCCAGAGGAAGAAAGAGGACAGCCTGGATAGACAACATCACATCCTCCCTGGCTCAAAGAGGAATGTCCTTACAACGTGCCCGTACCTTGTCTATGGACAGGAGAGGGTGGAAAACTTTTTGGTCTACCTCGACACCGCAAGGTAGAAGAGAATCCGACTAAGTAAGTAAAATGTTAAAAATTTATTTTTTCTTCTGAGGGTGTCAACCAACTATGTTTTACCTCACTCACTTACATGGGAAAGTAATTTGCTGTTGATTTCAAGCAAAGCTGGATACTTGTTATGCTGCAGTGATCTCTGGTTTAACACAGTTAGAGCTTCTCCTAGTGCTCTAACTGCTTCACGCTTGTAGCAAAGCGCTCCTCTACAGCATTCCCGCTCCATAACATCCAGCCAGGCGCCACCACTTTCCCTAGAAAAAAAACAATTTTCTTTTAAATGAAAGGTTTACGTCTATCCACCTGAAATCAAAGTTAAATCACTAACAATAATCGGGTTTGGGTAATATTGCCAGAGGTGAGACATTATAGTACACTAATGATCCATAAATGTGTAAAGTGGCTGATCAGTTAACTCAGATATTATTAATTGATTACCATGAATGTTAATCCCCCTACTGGAGATCGTCCAGTAGGGATCAATCTCATAGTGAATTAATCTTCAATGTCCTTCTGAGAAAGAAGGATCCTGTCATCTAAAGTTACACATTTTCAGCAAGTCTTAAATGCTCAGTATCCTCATTCAATTTGTATTTAATGAACTGATAATGGAAGATGTATAGGCTACAGGAAAATTATTATTTACTTGATAAAGCTGCAATTTTACTTACTGATACTTAGCAAGTGAAGCCAAGGCATGAAGTAGTGACTCCTTGCCTTCCCACGAGCGGCCGGATAGATTATCTACTAGAGTGTTGACTAGAAGTAACTTTGAACTGTCTGACAGACTGTCTCCGGCTTTAGTAACCAATGTTTTTACACTGCGGCCGGCCTGAATATAACAAGGAAAAGAACTTACAACATAAATCTCAAGAAAACTACAACATAAGAAAAGTTTGGGTAATATAAAATATGTAAATGATGGATTTACAGTAAGCTAATAAATATTGCTTAAATAAATAGTGAATAATAAATAAACTACTACAACACTAATAAATGAGTGGGATTAATGACATTAGTGGCCCATCCACTGTCGTTCTTTCCAAAAGGAAAGCCGATTTCGTCAAGAAAGAGTGTTAGTGTATGGAGTTCAAGAGGAAAGAACGGCAGGATTATAATCTTACAAGATAATTCGTAGCACCATTCACTCCATTCTTGTCAACTGATAAGTTTCATGTGGATGGGATAGAGGTATTCCTTTCATTGTGTTTATTGCATCAAACGAAGGGATTGTAGTCAAATGACAAGCCTGCAGGATGGAATGAGCAGATTGTCTCACAGGAAAGTGGTTGTGTGGATGGTAATGAACATGATTTTCAATTATGGTGTGCTTTCCTTCGCGATTAAGAAAAAGGAAAGAGTGTCGGGAAAGAACTACAGTGGATGGGGCGCTATTCACTCAGAACAAAAGAAGAATAATATTTCCATAAGCAAAGACAATGTACCAGAATAGAAAGGTGTGAAATTTCTTTTGGTGATGACCATCATCATCTTCCATTAAAAAATGACCAAAATAAGGGTCCATCATGACAGCCAAGTGAACCTCCAGTGAACTAATGTTTCATAAGTAAAACCAAATCACAACTTAAAGCCTTACCTGTTGTCAGAGAAGAAATTATCTAGTGCTTAATTTATATTTAAAAAATATGTGGTCATAAGAAATTAAAATCTCTAGCAGATGTTTTAGGAACTAGTTCCTTTTTTGTAATATTAAAGTTGTTTTCAAGATTACCTGCGCCTTAGTGTGCCAAGTAGTAGAACCTAGGCAGGTGACTAGAAGATTAGCAATTGCTGTACAATGCATAGCGACTGCACTACCTCCTCCAACATCATCGCATATCTCTTCCCATAACGATATTGACTTATCGTTAGACCCATCTAAATCAAAACAGAGCAGGAGAAACATAGTTACAGTGAATTAAATTACCACAGAGGAAAACTAATTACAAATGATTAATTCAATTATATTGAAATTGTAAATTGTTGCATGAAGTTTTCATTCTTGAAAAAATGAAAGAAATTTTTTATTTCTTAATACAATAGAACCTGGCTTACACGACCCTCAATAACACGAAAACCTCGATTACAAGTACAATTTTCAAATCCCTTTGAGATTGTCTTTACAAATAATGTTAAATTAACCTCTATAATGCGACTATTATCATCCAAACAACCTCAATAACACGGATTATTTTTACCAATTTACAACATAGCTCAGAACCTCTATAACAAGTTGTTTTGAGAAATCAACCTCTATAACACGACTCTATACAGGAATGGGTCGACCTTGAACAAGTCTAGACTTGAAAACCCCACCCCACCCCGCTCCTAACATTCTAATAACCAATAACCTCTATAACACGACTGATAGCCAAAATAACCTTGATAACACGACCCTCAACAAAAAGAGCAACTTGATAACAAGACTGTTTCCCTAATCCCCTTGAGACACTTCTNGTAGTCATTTTGTCTGTACTGGAAAGGTTTAAGGTTTATGAATCTCTCAGGCGACTTTCACACCGAAGTAGCAAGTCGTAGGTTGCATACGTCCTAGTAGTAGGCGCAAGCAACTTAAACACCACACTATCTAAGGAGTCGAGAGGTAATTAAATGAGAGCCAAAACACCGAAGATGCAAGTGCGGCGTGCATCCTGAAAGCAAGTGGCATATGAAGAACTAGCTGGCTGGTTCTAGAGTCGCACATGCCACTTGCTTTCAGGATGCACGTCACACTTGTATCTTCCTTGGATAGTTCGGTGTTTAATTTGCTTGAACCCCACAAATAGGACGCATGCAACCTGCGACTTGCTGGTGTGAAAGCCGCCTCAGTAAAACTCTATAGTACAAATAGACTTATCTAGTTCAATGCCAAGAGAGATGAGACATGCTTCTTCATCTCACTTAGTAATAAACGAAATGAAAACAAAATATAGAAAGACAGGGAGTAATTACCTGACTGTTCTAACTTCAGACACAGAACTGTTGACGCCTCGTTCAAGTAATATAGGCAGGACTCTTGTAGCCACTATTTGCTTATTTGCTTCTGACTTCTCACACTGTCTCACCATCATCTAGAAAAATTGAAACACAAAGATTAAAATCATATTCTATCTATGATAAAAAAAAGATATTATGTATAATGGTGACATCTCTTATCAAAGCTCAATTTTGCAGGATTTTCTCTAGTTTCAAAAATGACGTCAGTAAAATCCCCCAAAAATCATGTAAAATCATCACTCTGCATTACCAGTACATTAAAATCTGTTTCTTATGTTCTCCCATCAGCTAAAATTGAAATTCACTGTCGTTAATTAACAACCTTTGATTTCATGAACTGTAAATATGATGTTTCAGGCAGGTATATGCCTCGGCGGAGGCAAAATATACCTGAATGTTTGTCATCTAAGATGAAAAAGTTTTAGTTTTAAATTATTCTTAAAACAATTATACGTAGGTCAAGTAAAAAGAAAGGTTCCCACATTTTTTTCAGGTGTAAGGAATTTTTTATTGCAATAAATAAGTATACCATCTGAAAGCTAGTACTTTAAACTATTTTTCTACATAGTCACCAGATTTTTCTACGCATTTTTCCTGACGAGTTATCCACTTCTGAAAATTGCTTCGAGGAACTCCGCCGCCAGGCCACTGATGAACTTAGTGACAATAGCAAAGCAAAATGGTTTAGCTTTTTTATATTAAGAATACCCCTAAAGACAACTTTAAAAGAAAAAATATAGTTAATTTAAAGGGGACATCACTTTGAAAAAATGCATATTAATGAAGTTTAAACTTTTTTAAATGATGTTGACTGTTACCCTGGCGCATATTTAATTATTTGTAGAGGACTGACTGTGTTATATTATTGGTTGCGGGCTATGGAGCCTATGCTTGTCCAGATATGGTCAGCATTGTCCTACTTTCGGGTGCTACTGCAATCATCTCACTCCGAATATTGTGTGCACTATTTAAAGTTTCATTCTTGAAATAAGAAATTAAATCATTCAATGTTTTTTTTTGCTAAATAACTATGCCGAACATAATCCTGACAGCTTTAATTTTTCAGATCCTCAAATGAGCTTCTGTGTAGAACGGTGTTAAATCCACCAAATTTTCATTCCCATTGAATATGGTTTCAGCATGTTCATTTTATATTGGCAGAGGCTCAAGAAAGAGCCAGAGGAATGTTGTAGTTTTAAATGCTGCTCTATTTATCCCAATTGCCTAGCAGTCATATTACCAAAAAGAAATCATNCTCTATAACACGACTCTATACAGGAATGGGTCGACCTTGAACAAGTCTAGACTTGAAAACCCCACCCCACCCCGCTCCCAACATTCTATCAACCTCTATAACGTAACTGATAGCCAAAATAACCTTGATAACATGACCCTCAACAAAAAGAGCACCTCAATAATAAGACTGTTTCCCTAATCCCCATGAGACACTTCTTATCGAGGCTCTACTGTACTATAAAATTAAAACAATGCCGCAAGGAGGGACAGATTAGGGAAGCGAGGGTCCCACACCCAGAAATACTCTTCCACTCTGACTCGCCAGCGGCGAAGGGGTTAAGGTCAAGCCTAAAAACAAATATTTAAGGAAATAGATCTACCTTTAAGTTTGATTTGGTGCTTAGCAAAGAAAGCTAGAGGCAGAAGCATGCTACCTCGACTCCTTACTGCCTCCTGATTGTGGTTCAATATGGACTGAAGTGTTACGCCTACAGCACCTCGTGCGCCTTCATCTGCAAAACACAAATAATATAACTTCAATCTACTGATGATTGGGTGTGGCTTCTTATGAGATGTGAATCTTTACTCCTTTGGCATGTCACACAACTCTATTGGACATAATCATTTTTAATTTAATCTTTGGTTCCTGTCAAAATGAAAGAAACCAAATATTATACACACCAAAATTCTAACTTATGTTAGTAGGTTTTTAAGTAAAATATTCTACCATTAAATGCATATTAATGAATTATATATTTTTTCTTTTAAAGTTGTCTTTAGATTCTTAATATAAAAAAGCTAAACCATTTTGCTTTGCTATTTTATTTTGGCAATATTTCGTCTACAATTTGAGACATTTTCAAACCTGAAACAATTATGTTTTTTTATAATATATATAGTTAAAATAACGACAATTAAAATTTAATTTAATTAGGGCAATTTAACAACTAAACTAAATTAATTTAATTAGGGCTGTTACAGCCCTAATTAAATTAATTTAGTTTTTTGACTTTTATGTGACATGTTACTGCATAGTAATTAAATGACAGATGAAGGTATGTAAATGACAAATTATTTTAATTTATTAATTATTTTTAGTATGAATAAGTTATTTTATTTTATTTAACTCAACTAAAATTATTTATTTAATATATTATAAATGATAAATTCAGTATAATCTAACTGGAAATTTATAATTTTTAACATTTTAATAATTATTACACCCATCTTAATTTAATACTAAAAGAATAATTTATAACAAATATTGTAAAAGATCTTTGTAAATTTTAATTGTTGTAGTTTTTTAATTGTTGTTATTTTAATTATATATATTATNACTTTTATGTGACATGTTACTGCATAGTAATTAAATGACAGATGAAGGTTTGAAAATGTCTCAAATTGTAGACGAAATATTACCAAAATAAAATAGCAAAGCAAAATGGTTTAGCTTTTTTATATTAAGAATACCCCTAAAGACAACTTTAAAAGAAAAAATATATAGTTAATTTAAAGGGGACATCACTTTGAAAAAATGCATATTAATGAAGTTTAAACTTTTTTAAATGATGTTGACTGTTACCCTGGCGCATATTTAATTATTTGTAGAGGACTGACTGTGTTATATTATTGGTTGCGGGCTATGGAGCCTATGCTTGTCCAGATATGGTCAGCATTGTCCTACTTTCGGGTGCTACTGCAATCATCTCACTCCGAATATTGTGTGCACTATTTAAAGTTTCATTCTTGAAATAAGAAATTAAATCATTCAATGTTTTTTTTTGCTAAATAACTATGCCGAACATAATCCTGACAGCTTTAATTTTTCAGATCCTCAAATGAGCTTCTGTGTAGAACGGTGTTAAATCCACCAAATTTTCATTCCCATTGAATATGGTTTCAGCATGTTCATTTTATATTGGCAGAGGCTCAAGAAAGAGCCAGAGGAATGTTGTAGTTTTAAATGCTGCTCTATTTATCCCAATTGCCTAGCAGTCATATTACCAAAAAGAAATCATTGTGTGCATTCATGTGCGATGTAAACAATTGAATTTTTACATTTTTAAGGACTTTTTACGTATTTTTTTTTTTTAAGAAAAAAAGGATAATTTGTTAGAAGAAGCCATTAAGTATGTAGTATAGTGAATTTAAGAGACTGTTTTCATTTCTGTCATGAGCAGTATCTACATAAATAGTAGTTAATACAGTCACATCTGAAACTATGATAATATTTATAGGTAACCGTACACAAAAACAGGGTTATCAAATAGTGTTATATGAAGCTAACGAATTATAATATGAACTAAAAACATAATAAGAATTATAGATCATTTAAATAGGCCCTTGGTTGGGAGAATAACCTTCTATTATCTAAAAATAAGATGGAGAAAAACTATCCACACTTTTATTTCTATTGAATAAGTGCACTAGTTAATCTTTTAACATTATTGTTTAAACAAAAATAATTGATCATCAGATAAAATTGATAAACAAAAATATAATAAGAGTAGAAAAATAATGTACGTGGTTAAGCATACCTTCAGAATCAAAGTACAACTTGCTTAGTTTATCGAGTAGCCTGTCTATACTTGAGTCCTTAGCGTACTTAGTTAGCTGTCCAACAGTAATAGCATATTGACGTCTCACTGCTCCGTTACGATCTGATAATCCAGAGAACAAAGCTCCTAAATATTTACCTAAACAACAGATAAAATACAATTGTAAAGATAAATTAACATTTAACATTAACATTTTGTCTGAGAGTAAAAATTAGTTATGTATCTTCTTGTCATTAAAAGTGAAATATAAATAATTAAAATGATAGTCATTGTTACCAATATAAGGTTGAATCTGGTCATTTGGCATAGTGTGAGATAGTATAGTAAGAAAGTGACAGGTGGCAAGCCTGGTTCCTAGACCAACACTGCTCTTCAAATTATCCACTAGATGAGGAGTCAGTTCAGCCAACATTGGCTCCTTAATATACTCCACACACTGCAATAAAAAAAATATTAGTATACAAAAGTAAAACCGTCATTCAACGGATATGTATTAAAATAAATTAATGTACATGGCAAAAAAATCATCTATTCTAATAATTAACATGGTTATTTTTTTTTCCATTCACCCTGTTATAAAGTTTTTAAATGCTATAATATCATCTGATGTTATAATGTATAGAAATTTATAGTGTAATAAACTGATCTATTAAAAGAACTAAAGTGGTGATTATTTATCATTTTATCCTGTCTTATAGTCATTAAACTGGTCTAAAAATGATTTTACTATGATGAGGGAAAAATGTGAAGAGAGTTTAACAAGAGCTGGAGATTTTTGAAGTCTAGAAGGCAAACAAAAATGTCACTGGCGGAGTCCTTCTACAAGTTTAGTGGCTTAAATTTCCCCTCACATAGGTTGCCAGTGTAAACACTAATAGTAATGCTAGAATAGAAGTTATTTTACCATTCTTAATGTAATAAAAGTTAATAAATTACCCTGGTAAGTGTTTGAACAGTAAAGTGAGATTTTATAGCTGATACTCTAGCAGAATCCACTACTTCTTGAGCTGCCTCATTACCAGACACCTAAAAAAATAATAATAAAAGTAGGGGATATTGATTTTATACATATTATATAACATCATAAAGGTTTTCTAGCTTGAACTTTAACATAAGCTAAATAATTAATTCAAGTAAAATTAATATAAAATGAAGAATGAGGCAGTAGTGATAATGTATAGTTACCATTGTTGAAAGGTGAGATAGCGAGCTGTAGTCAAGGTGCTGCGATGCAGTCAGTAAAGCTGGTACTAACCTCACCACATCCTTCTCACCAACTCCTACCTTCATCAGCGCACATAAGGCTTCAGTACTAAAAAAAACATAACATTAACGAAACATTAGTAAAAGTCTAAACCATACATATCTAGTTCAATTTCCAAAGAGGTAAGACTTATTTCTACACTTGTAAACACATAAATAAGATATGTAAAGTAGTCATTTTGTCTGTACTGGAAAGGTTTAAGGTTTATGAATCTCTCAGGCGACTTTCACACCGAAGTAGCAAGTCGTAGGTTGCATACGTCCTAGTAGTAGGCGCAAGCAACTTAAACACCACACTATCTAAGGAGTCGAGAGGTAATTAAATGAGAGCCAAAACACCGAAGATGCAAGTGCGGCGTGCATCCTGAAAGCAAGTGGCATATGAAGAACTAGCCGGCTGGTTCTAGAGTCGCACATGCCACTTGCTTTCAGGATGCACGTCACACTTGTATCTTCCTTGGATAGTTCGGTGTTTAATTTGCTTGAACCCCACAAATAGGACGCATGCAACCTGCGACTTGCTGGTGTGAAAGCCGCCTCAGTAAAACTCTATAGTACAAATAGACTTATCTAGTTCAATGCCAAGAGAGATGAGACATGCTTCTTCATCTCACTTAGTAATAAACGAAATGAAAACAAAATATAGAAAGACAGGGAGTAATTACCTGACTGTTCTAACTTCAGACACAGAACTGTTGACGCCTCGTTCAAGTAATATAGGCAGGACTCTTGTAGCCACTATTTGCTTATTTGCTTCTGACTTCTCACACTGTCTCACCATCATCTAGAAAAATTGAAACACAAAGATTAAAATCATATTCTATCTATGATAAAAAAAAGATATTATGTATAATGGTGACATCTCTTATCAAAGCTCAATTTTGCAGGATTTTCTCTAGTTTCAAAAATGACGTCAGTAAAATCCCCCAAAAATCATGTTTAATAATTTAATTGAATACTCTGCATTACCAGTAAATTAAAATCTGTTTCTTATGTTCTCCCATCAGCTAAAATTGAAATTCACTGTCGTTAATTAACAACCTTTGATTTCATGAACTGTAAATATGATGTTTCAGGCAGGTATATGCCTCGGCGGAGGCAAAATATACCTGAATGTTTGTCATCTAAGATGAAAAAGTTTTAGTTTTAAATTATTCTTAAAACAATTATACGTAGGTCAAGTAAAAAGAAAGGTTCCCACATTTTTTTCAGGTGTAAGGAATTTTTTATTGCAATAAATAAGTATACCATCTGAAAGCTAGTACTTTAAACTATTTTTCTACATAGTCACCAGATTTTTCTACGCATTTTTCCTGACGAGTTATCCACTTCTGAAAATTGCTTCGAGGAACTCCGCCGCCAGGCCACTGATGAACTTAGTGACCGCTTCCTTCACCTCTTCATCTGTACTGCAATTGCTTGATGCACTCAAATTCTTGATCATGCCCCCTACAGCCCTGATCTTGCTCCCAGCGACTTCCACTTGTTTCCGAAATTGAAGCAACACTTGGGTGGACAGTGGACAACGCTTCAGTACAGATAAAGAGGTAAAGGAAGCGGTTACCAAGTTCATCGGTGGCCTGAAGGCGGAGTTCTTCGAAGCAAGTTCTCAGAAGTGGATAACTCATCAGAAAAAATGCGTAGAAAAATCTGGTGACTATGTAGAAAAATAGTTTAAAGTACTAGCTTTCAGATGGTATACTTATTTATTGCAATAAAAAATTCCTTACACCTGAAAAAAATGTGGGAACCTTACTTTTTACTTGCCCCTCGTATGATACCAACTCCATCTTTGATCCTATACAGCATGAAATAGATTTTTTTAAATTAATTACCCTTGATAATGTCTTAGTAGTAGAAGTGGCAGCCTGCCTAGTAGCTTCATGTACATCATCCATAACTCTGAGTAACTGGGTCCAAACTTCGTCTAATAGTTCAACTTTATCCTAAACACACAAACCATTAACAATTAAACTTCTCCTTCTGTATGTAAAAAAAAGCTATCAATTAGTGCGGCCAATTAGCTTCTTCATGTCCTATCAATGGACTAATGCTAGCGTGAGTTTTTTTTTTTTTTTTTCTATGAGGTGCTAACGCCAACTGTATCTCCAACAGTGGAGATACAGTTGGGGATACATACATCCACTATATCTCCAACGGTGGGGATACAGTTGACGATACATACATCCACTGTATCTCCAATGGTGGAGATACAGTGGATTTCAATGTCTCTCCAACAATTTCAGTCTGACGTTCTGGATTGCCAACCTCCCATACCCATTGCCACTAAGAGGTTCTGTACTCCATACATTCATCTAATCCTGGGGCACCCTCTTCTTCTCCTCATGAATAGCCTCTCAAGTAGTATATGCTTCAGAATTCTATCTCCTGTCATTCTCTTCACATATCCAAGCCATCAAATTCTCTGAGCCTTAATGAATCTAACCACATTTTTTCCTTCAAAGATACTCTCTAGCTCTTCATTATATCAAATTCTCCAAATGGCCTATATATTCTGATCATATGAGTATAAATTAAACTAATAAGGTAGATTTAAACTAATTTTTAACCAATAAAAGCAATTATGGTAAACTATTATATTAATCTATTCAATATTTATCATAGTATGGTCACTTCAATGTTAGCTCCATGTGATACCTAGTAATAATCTAGGGTGCAACAGCCTGTAGCTGTAGATTAAATGTTTCTTCCCAGGCAGTATGTTTAAAATGAGTAAAGGACAAAGCCATTCAACTGTATCCAGTTTTAAGTTTTTGGTTGCATTTTTTCAGTGTAGCACAAGTGGAGGTAAGTTTCAGTGTCATACTCCACTCAAAAATTATACATAGCTCTTTCTTTTTAAAGAAACTAAATCCACAATAAAATGGGCTACAACTTCAGCCAAATGACACCTGATAATGATGGCAGATCCTTTTTAATCACAAATAAGTTATAAAATACCTGAAGTATGATGCGCTGGGCTGGAGCTGATCGTATGAAGTCAGAAAGAGCTTTACAAGCACTCTGTCTAACTCTGTACTGTCCTGCAGTCAGACTAGGAACTAGATCCATGTAAATCTCAATACCGTACTTCTCCAGCTAGAAACATAAAGTTAAAATTAAGGGATACCAGGAGCAGAGGGAAAGGTGTTTCATGATTTCTAATGATGACAAAATTAATACATTTTAATTATTAGATATTAAGACTTACGACATTCGGTATATTGCCTGTTAGGGTGGACCACATCGAAGTCATTGTCTGCTGGATACCAGGAGTTGGATCGTACTGATACCTAAACATACATCATGTATGCATTAATACAACTGGCTTCAGATTTCAAACAAAAATTATAAGTTTAAAAAAAATTGATCACATTTTGAGTGCAGAATGAACTCATTAAGTTGACAATATAACAAAATACTAACATAATGTTAATATTAGTAAGGTCAAATGAAAAGTTTTATGTTATATATTTTTTTTTAAAGTTATGAAGAATTTTGCTTGCAGATAGAATGTCGAGAATAAAATAAATCCTAGTCAGAGAATGTGAACTCTAAAAAGCAGGCCAAATTCAACTCGGAAATTTTCTAATGAAAACATACAAGAAAAAACACGCTTCAACAAACCTGTAAAGTTTTGGCAGTATTTTGGGTAAATGAGCATCCATTTCTCCACCAGCCAGATCTGCTAAAGTTCCCACGCCAAATGCAGCACCCTAAAAAAACAAAATTAATATTATTATATAAATGCCACAAAAGTCTGGGAAAAACACAAATTATTTTATAAGATAATTTTGTTTGGTGATAATATTCCTCATTTTCTTAGAAAAAATAAATATAAATTTACCCTCTTAGAATTCCAAAGTGCATTGTGATTAGCCAAATTCATAAACTTGTAGATGAGATCTGGTTGGTTTAAATCTGATGCCATAGAACACAGCTCCTTGTATGTAGACAGGTTACCACTAAAAAACATATAGTTAAAAAGTTAATTGGAATGCTAAAAACTTAAATAACGTATAAAATTAAATTATACAACAAAAACGACCCACCCCCACACATTACCTCTGACTTAGATCTTTAACTCCAAACCACTTCACCTGCATCCACAATCTTCCATTGACTTAACACCCTTCATTTAGACACCTCACTCTGAATTGGACATTATGTGCAATTAACATATGTTTGTACAGTTGATGGATGTTATACCTCTAAATTAGATCACTACTTTTTGACTTCTTGCTCTTTGAGTTTAATGCACCAAGGCGTAGCTCTGGACTAATTTTATTAAAAAGAAAGTAAGAATATTTTTTGTTTACCCAGTCGGAGTTTTTCCAAGTTGTCCCTCCTCAAAGAGTTTAGTTTCCGAACTGACTTGAGCCACTCCTCTCTTGCCTGAAGTAAGTTGCTCCACCAGTGCAGCTACAAGTTTACCTCTATCTAATGTACCGTCTCCACTCTCGTAGACCAAAGCCAGACCTTTACTACTTGCCTCTTGTACCAGACCTGAAAAGAGATAAAGTAATAAAACTCTTAAAAGCTCTTAAACACTATTTTCCTTAAACAATATAAAAATGCTGAAAATTCTATCAGACAAATCCAAACTTGCTCTCGGAAGAAATATATAAAAACTTACTACTTGAATCAGAGAGAAGTTCCATGAAGGCTGATTGTATTTCATTAAGGTTTTCCTTAACAGAACTTATATGAGCACAATGCTTCACCATACTCAGCATCCAGAAACAACAACACTAAAAAACAAATCAAGCAAACAATATAATTAATAATGTCATATTAATTAATATATAATTAATTGATTAAAAAAAGCCAGATCTAAACATTTTAAAGATAAAAATAATAAAAAATTATTCCAACAAACCCTTACATTCTAATGCATAAATTTTAATAATATGTACATAAAATTAATTGTTTGGAGTACTACAAAAAAAAGAAGAATGTGAAATTTCAATTCGATGCAAAATATATATTGATAGTTACCTGTCGAGTATTTGGATGTGTCTGCTTAAGAAGAGCTAGAAGTAAAGGAATGAGTTGGTTAGCTGTTTTTTCAGGAGAGTAGGCGGTAGATCTAGACTGTCTTGTCCAGGGGTCACAAGCTTCTTCACTTGCGGGTCCAAGAACACAGCAAACTAATGCCTCTCCAATACTTAGCACAAGATCTACGTCTTTCACCTAATCAAGACATAGCAAATTAAAAAGGATAAGAAAATAGCTTGGTAGACTTTAAAAGGGATATACAGGGCGTCCCAGCTATTGTGCTTCACCCATGTTTCTGAAGATAGAAAAAGTAAACGTTTTTACTTATATTATATTTTAGTGCATTTTTCAAAAATGGCCTCCATATTCTTCTTTTTTCTCTCCCTAGATGATTAAACCAAAAAAAGTTAGGTTCTGAACCCAAATCAATCCATTTTAATTTGATGGGTTGTAATACAGTCAAGAAACATTAAAATTATTTTACTCTCGATAACATATAATGCCGCTGGAAGACCCTTTAACATCATAAAAGGAAGCTAGCTTTCAAATTTGAATGCTCTAAAGGAACTATCCTTGGAAAGTGTACTGGAAGTAAATATTGGCCAAGGAACATTGGCTAGCCTAGTCTCTTGTTCTTTATTTCAGAAGAGGAGGCAAATATTGGAAGCAAAGATTTGTAAATGGGCCTATTGGCAAAGGTCGGCCAAGTGTGACCAAGGTTTTTGTAAACAGGGCCCACATAGGTGACCTAATAAATAGTTTGTCCTCCCTGTTCTACTACAAGCACTAGATGGGTGACCACTGAGCAAACCTGATGTCCAGTTTAAAACAAGACAGGAGGATTGACCACTTCACAAATTCACATATTATGATCAACAGAGTGACACTAAATGATCTATAATTTAGGTGAGAGTTTCTAAATACTCTAACCACTCGGCTAAAATTAAATTTATCCAAGGAATGGTCCTTTGCCACGTTCCTGGAATCCTCTACGTAGCTGGAATGCTCCAGATCATGGCCTTCTATTAAAGCACAATGATAAAAAACATAAACATCAAGATATTGGAAATTAAGATTATACCTCTGGTGTTTTCTTGGTGAATGTCTCAAGAATTTTAAGCCTATGAGTGAAATTTTCATCCCCTACACACAGCATGCCAAGAGCTGTACACGCAATGTCCTTGGTCTAGATACAAAAATAAACAATCAATAACAAGTAAAAACATTTAGAAATTTTAAAATTTTTGACAAAACAAACATTTAAATTAATGCCAAGGTATTGAATTATTAATATTACTAAGCATAGTGTGGCGAGCATATAATAGCATTGAAGCGAGCATATAGTAATAAATAGTTATTGAATATTGACAAAATAGATAATCTTGAAGATCATGTGTTAAAAGATAAAGAGTTTTTAAGATTGTAATAGAAAGTCTATTAGTAAGAGAGTCCCCCTGCATTTTTACCATTCCACTGACTACACGCTTCAGGCAACTTCTCCTTTTCAACCATTATAAAATGTATCATACAAGGATCATAAAAGGAACATGCATTTCAAAGTTCAACTAAATCGGTCAACTTTTACTGAAGTTATCGTTAAACAGGTAAACGTTACTGACAGACAGACAGGATGTATATTTTGTTAAATGGTATTATATAAGAGGATTAGAGAAATATAGATAATTAATGTTTTCTTTCCAATTAATTATGAACATTTGAATTTCTAGACATGAATCCCTGTTACTTGGCTTTCAGACTGAAAAGATAAGGGACAGAAGACAGGCTACAAGAGATAGGAGACATATCGTTACTGAATCTATCCATTTCATTATTATTAAAAAATAAAACTATAAACGTACTAAAGAGACACAGACTCATGCCTCCCCAGTAAAGGCCATGTTTTGTATCCCTTACCTTATCTTTTTGTAGTGAAAGAATCTTTTAATTTCCCATGTGTCCATAAACATTCTACCTAAATGATCTTGTTAAAATATTTGAGCCATATAAACAACTAACTTAGTTCTAAAAGTTAGTAATAAAGTAATGAAACTACTTACTTTTGAAGTAAACTTAGTGGAAAAAACAACATCGAAAAGGGCATCTACAATATCTTCAGTATCTTGAGATGAGAGTGGTAAGGCAGACGTACGCCCAACTATGTTCAACCAAGCACTCCAAGAACCTACTACTATGTTAGTTTCTTTCTTCAAACCAATCACTGAAAATAAACAAAATATTTAAAAAACAAGATGTAAACCATTAAAAAACAAGGGAGAGTCTTGGACCTCTCAGACCCACTGATGATTACATCAATAGAAGAGTAAAGTGACTACTTTACTCATAAATTGATATGATCATTTAAACGTGTTTCCCAGACCATTGTAGGGATATGTTCATGAAAATGGGGAAGAAAATAATGATCTTAAAAAAAAAAAATTATTAAGAAGACCCATCTCAGCTATATCAGTACTATTGTGAAAGTTACGGGTTGACAGTATGCAGTAAGAAGGTTAAAATAGAAGAAAAATCTGTTTATACTAACATATATTTGAAAGAAGTTGAGGAGATGGTGATCGGAAGCCAGGCTGATAGACCGCTCTTTCATAAATATAAGCAGAAGCAAGGAGTGAGCCGTGTAACTTATCTGTATCGGCAGCGGCATTACTACTAGAACAGGATACTGCCGCCTCCATTAACTTCTCTATACACTCTGTGTCCGTATTCGATATCAGTCCAACAATTCTAGCACAGTGCCGTCGCACATCTTCCTTATTATGACCTAGTTCAACCTAACAATAATAAATATAATTAATAAGAGGTGTTTCAACTGATATTTTTTACAGAAACAAATTAATCAACATAGGTTGTTAAAAAAAGAAAAGATATTTGATGAAAATATTAGACAAGAGACCAAAGGAAAATAAGAAGTAATTATAATAATTACTAGGGGGCTCTGCCCCCTACTCGCTTCGCTCGTCACAGCCTAGTATAGAGTATTAGAATTATTTTGTTTATTTACTATAAGAACCGGGGACCGATAAAAATTTTAAATCCGCTGTAATAGTTTTTGCACTTAAAAATAAAGATGTTACCTCGGAGCAAAACTATTTTATATTCTAGACCTTAAGTTTCACTTATAGTGCGTGAGAGCCTCACATATATTTCTTTATTTGTTACCAACAAAAATAATGGTTTCTTTTAATTTTATGGAGTTCAGATCTATATACATAATAACTTATCTAAATAAAACATATCTAAATAGTGATCGTCAAAACTAAAGTTATATTTATAAACATTACATTTTTGATAGACTTCAAATAGATATAATAACTCATCTAAATAGTGACCGAGACTTTTATCAATACTAAACGTTATAATTATTAAGATAACATTTATGATTTACTACCGATAAAAGTAAAGGTTTGTTTGTTGATTTGTTAATCTTTATATAGATTTAATAACTTATCAAAATAGTTTTGATTTGTTGTATATTGAAAGCTGTCACTTTTTGATTAAGGCATGTAAACAAACAATGCCCTTTCTTTATTACATCGCCCGTGTTTTGTTTATTTCCTCGGGAATGACAGTTCCCCGTGTCATTCTTGAGCAGAATTTACTATGAGAACCTCCCTTTTCTCCACCAGAGAACCTCCCACTTATCTCTATCGCGCTCTTATCAAACAGTTATATATCACTCTCTCTCTCTGAACTTGTTTGTTTACCTCTCTCCCCCCTTATCTCCTAACGCACTCTTATCAAACAGTTATATATCACTCTCTCTCTGAAATTGTTTGTTTACAAAACTTTTTTAATAATATAGATAGATTAGTAAAATAAGTTGAAAGTTGCAAAATCTGAATAAATATTTTCCATTTACAAAATATTACCACATTTTCATGTGGTAATTTGTATGCCCCTCTTTTCCGTAACGAGAGTCATACTTTATTCAGTGTCTCAATTCAGGTGTAAGATTGTTACTCAATCAATGGTTTATACACACATATGCTGAGCATTCAGATTTTACCACCAATATTGGGCCTCGGGATTTACCCCCAAGTGGCCGCTAGCATTTTGAACTAGCAGATCATTTTCTAAACTGTTTCGAAAATGATGTGTGAACGTAGTAATTGTATTGTAAAATGATATCAAAACATACCAAAAATTAAGTTGTATCATTATCAATATTGTTTGTAAATTTGCATCACATTTTTATAGACTTAAAATAGGAATATTTTAAATTAAAAAGTATAATTTTAAAAGTGATAAAATACACTAACTTTTCTTAAATCTGCACATTCCCTTTTTAGGCTCTTATGACAAGAGAGCTCAAAGTATTTTCAATCTGATTATTCAAATTGCATTTTTGTTTCATTGTTAAACGGCTTTACAGTCTTTAAATATAAACCATATTTTTTCCATAAAGAAAAAAAACCTGCTCTTTTAAACAGTACATATCACAGTGCTCTAGTGGTAACACTTTTTGAGAAATAAAATAAGACAAAGTATACTATATAATAGTCAATAACAATGTTTCTTTTCCTTATCAAATCCTACAAATGTACTATACCAGTCATGCCAATACATTTTTTCCCTTTTCAAATGTACTAACTAGATTCACAAAAGAATGCATTTTTAATTTACATAAATAAGAATTTACATAAATTCTTTAATGCATTAAGAAATGTATTTACATCTAGGCAAAAGCATTGTTACCATAAACTTGTCTAAAGATGGCTCTACGAGGGGCTTCGCTACCTCAGCATGACATCCAAGCACTTCGATAAGAGCTCCGAGTACTTCCACTCCTGCAAATTTATCAATATTTTTAAAAATCTTCATAAAAACACTTTCATTCTGGAGTCAGATAGAGTGAACTCTGTGAAAACACAGCCAAAGTTAGAACTAAAATTCTAGAGTCCTACTGTTAAATCTAAATGCATAGTTTTCCACTGCCAGAGTGAAATAAATCTAGTTCTTCTAGAGGAAACTGCATCAAAGATTTTGTGAATCCGCACGTTTTAAACTAGGTCTGTTTTTAAGGGAGTTGCTCATAAAGAGGGTCAGTGGCAAAACATTTGATATTTGATTGACTTACGCATATCAATTTGTACGACAGACAGAAGGAAGTTAGTGTATTCGGGAAGTAGGGTTGGGTGAGTTAAGTGAAGACCACGCAGGTATTCAGATACTTGTGGACTTTCCTTGCAAGGGTGAGCTAGCGGCTCCATTCTTAGTTCTTTACAACCTGAAGCCTTCGCCAAACAAAGCCTCAGGTAGCTAACAATCTAAAAAACAAACAATTAATACACAAACATGAACAGCATTTTTCACTTTGAAGGATGGACAAAATTAACACCACCATTTTTTCTTAAACAGTGAAGAAAAATTAATTTTGGGAGATTTGTACACTAAATCTATTAAAGCCATGGGTTTCCTTGAAACTCATTTATCTTTGGGCACACCTGGAAACAATATGCTCCTTATAACTTCTGTCCAAGGCTTGATGTTTCAGAAAGGTTCATTTATTTTTTGGGGAGGCATTTATAACAACACCCACATAGATTAAGCTGCGGTTCCTATCAGATCCCTAAACACAGGAAGATGCATACAGGAGATCCTTGAAGAGTCTGTGGACCCCGAAGAACCCATCTACTGTATGACTAACTTTAAGAGGTTATTATTCAG
Organism: Gerris buenoi; assembly: GCA_001010745.2. Classification (NCBI taxonomy): domain Eukaryota; kingdom Metazoa; phylum Arthropoda; class Insecta; order Hemiptera; family Gerridae; genus Gerris; species Gerris buenoi. Next base: position 41,420 of record KZ652536.1, on the reverse strand, counting down.
TGGATGGAGACTGGTCAGCAAGAGGTCCCTAACCCTAATTTAATAGAGCATCTTTGGAACTAACTAAAGCAACATATCCACAGCCGATCTTAACGCCTTAAAGAGCTAGGAATAGCTGCTCTTGAAAAGTGGAGAAATATTTAACAAAATAATATCAGAGCAAGGGGTGGACACAAAAATTACAAAACAAAAAAATTTAATAAGCATAATTATTTCTTAATCCTTTTACTGCGGAGAGATCACCAGGTGATATCTAGCATTTTCAACTGAGTGGCGGGAGGTATCACTTGGTGATACCGCATGGTTTGGAAAGGCGTGCGTTATCCGAGAGAGGGGATAATGGAACTTCTTCAAACGGGTTCTTTAGTTGTGCGGCCGCTTCAGATATAGACCCAACATCATTTCACTCGTTTACTCCTGCTGTGCTGGTTTGCAGACCTCTTTTTTTTTCAGACCCCCAACACTTTAGTTCCTGGATAGACCCTAAGGGAAAGGTCCCGCAGTCAAAGGGTTAATGTAAAATAATTAACAAACTATAATGTCAAATATGATTTTTGTAAATTTTATGATTTTGACTTTTGTTGTTGACTAGAATTTTTTGTTGTAGATGTTCCTTGTGTGAGTGCTTTAAAACTATTAATAGGGTCATCATAAAGGGTTTAGACCCATTCTTGAAAAAAATAAAAATTACCTGTGCATTAAGCCTGGTATCTGTAGAATTGGTTTTGTCCCGTTTTTCCAACGCTAAGGTGAGGAGCAGCACAAAATCAGGTAGAGAGTCAGGATTTAGTTTATCTGATGACTCTTTGGAAGCGCCACTGTACAGAGCTTTCTTAGCTTCCGTACACAATTCTTCATCCCTAAAAAACAACCAAATCAACTTATTCATTTTATTGGAAAAACAATCAACATATTAAATATAGTAACTAACACTAAAAGGTATGCCCATAGTGCAAAACAGCTCTGAATAAGGTTTATCTCTGAAAACAAGCGTGGAAATTTAAGCCATAAACAATGTAGTTAAAGTAGAGTGGTTATAGAGGAAGCAGGCAAGAGTCAGAGACTTTACTGGAATGTTAAGAACATTTTTGTTTCAGATTCAAAATTCTATTAGTGTGCACAAACTGTAGTTTGTGGTTGTTTAAGGAAACATTTTTCTTGGTTATAAACTAATATTCCTAGTTTGTTTTTCTTCCTGTTGATTTATTTTATAACTATTGACATAATGAATATAGAAACACTATCACAAAAGTGATTCTTTTTTTTATTTTTTTATTTGAAGTGTTTCCCCTACCATTCTAAGATATTGGAAGAAACGTTTCCTATAATTTTAAACTACTTAACCAAGTAGTGGTATTTCTCATAATCATTCATTAACTTATTAATTTCATAAATGACAATTCTTTATCTTTACACACACTATACCTTCATTTCATTTTTTTTTTTTTTGACAAGTTCATGTTTACGACTGCAAGGCTTTTCATCTAACTCCAAGGTGGCCAATACTAGCCTTTTTTTCAAATTACACAAATTAGTGGATTATAACAATTAAAATAATAATTGAATTTAAAATATTATTCCCTGCAGGATTTGTGTGATATTCTACCAAACATTTTCTTTTGTCAATCAATTGGATTTTCTAGATAAGAAGGGGAATATTTTGCTATCAATTGGGATAAGTCTAGCAGTCTAGCCCTTCAGACAGTGAAAAATCAATCTCTAGTGTAGCTATTGGAAGAGCATTGGACTGGAAATCCAAAGATCCACGGTTCATATCCCAGTGTCAGAGTGTATTTTTCTCTGTATATCCCATCTGTAATTTTAATTTAATTTACAAATGCTATATACATCATATAATTGACATATATTATTTACATATAATTTAATTATTGAAAATTGTTAATTTGAAAACAACATTTTTGGCAACTCCTATTTTTTACCAAAGATGTTTTTTTCTTTTTTAAAAAGAAAAAATAAAACACTTTTTGGACTCAGGAGACCTTATGAAATCTCAAAATCAAATTTCTGCACCATCAAAATACTTTATCTACATTTATATACTATATAGATGAGCAGGAAGAAATGTGGAAGGTGTTCCTAAGAGCTTACTTACTGATGATTTGAAGCTTCTAAAAGTAAGTAGGTTCTGTAGACTGATGAAGCAGGTAATGATGTAGCCAGGTAGTGCAGTGCTGTGAGTCTAGCTAGAGATGATCTGCTAGCCAGTGCTTCCTTCACTAGTTCCTTCATCCAGTTCTCTTCACTTGAGTACACTGTAGACATGGTCACTAGACAGTCTCTTAGAGCCTGGCCAACGTCTCTATCTCTCTCCTAGATAACACAATAATCAAACATAAACATGAGTTGTTTCAACTAAAATTTAGAGTAACTTTCCTCCCTACACTCACTGTTCCTTTTTCACACTTCTTTCTCTTCTCAAGGAGTACTGAAGATGACAGTCCATTATATTTCATTTGAATAGTTTTTTGTTATTATTTCTGTTTGTAGGATTTTATGGAGTAATGCAATAGTGTAGAGGCTGAGACAGAGTCTTAAATCTGACAAATATCTGATAAATAGTTATCTTCAGAGCAGGTGACAAGAGAAAGAGTCAGAGAAGGAGTCGAAACAGATGTTTAAATCTGACTCTCAAATGGTCATCATTAGTACTGATGAGATAATAAACAAGTGTGAAAAACCGCTGAATTAACTTTTACACTGATGCTAAATGAAAGTAAGTACCTTGATAAGAGCAGTGAAGAGACTCTGCAGTAGCTGCGAGGTGGCAAGTGTCTGACATCTGGACACAAGTAGTCCAATGCAAGGGAACACGTGTCTTAGTAAACTTGGCTCCGCCCATTCACTAGACAGCAGCTGAAGTAAGCCTGACTTTAAAAGAACCTCTCCCGTCTGATTAATCTGCACTTGTGTCATACTAAAACATGGAATTAACTTATACTTAGAATGTGGTAGGAGTAGCTATGATGCTTAATTGGCCATCTATGAATCAATGTTAAGGTGCGGGTTCAATCCCATACCCAGGAACTTTGCTTTATATGGCTGAATATTGATCGAACCGTATTCGTTTCAGCGGTACATTGGTGTATGAAATGAAACTCCATGCAGGGCCCGAATAATTTGTCAAATTACTAGGTTCCAACAAGTGGTTTGTCCTCTCTGTTTTACTACTATTGTAGGTTCAAGAAAAAGAGTTAATTCTGACAGCTCAGGTTGGGAAACCTATGTGAGAAAAGAAATAAAGCCCCAAGTCCTACTTTTAAGGGGGCCACGTCCCTCCATTAGTGACATTTTTTTTGTTTGTCTAGCAGCCATTTTCTCACAAATGTCAAAATCTTAAGCTCTTATTGGTTCCTATCACCAATTGGTCAGAATTTACTCTTTTCTTGATCCTATTATTATTAATTTATTTATTGAACAAATATTTAGTGAGCCCCCAACAGCCATAGATGCCTCAAGTGGGGGGCACTCAAGTACTACCATAAGGTCACCACCGATCAGTAGTCAGAACACTACTTTCAGCCTCTTAAGCTAATTCTACCAGAGAATTAGAGTTAATAATCCCTTTTAATTAGAAGGATGGTTTCATTACCTTCACCCCAAGTCTTCCCCAGGAGGAAAAGAATAACTCTTACAGTCACCCAACTATCAGAACTGGTATATTAATTGATTTACATATTTCACCATAAAACACCTTTTTAATTAAAATAGTTACTTGGGTGGATGTATTATAGGAGTAAAATAAAATTGTATTAATACATATTTACTCAAGATGTTTCAACCCTTCTTACCTATATAAAACGAACATACAAATTGATTTATGTCAAAAGAAATTTTGAATTTGGAGATAAAAACAAATTTGTTTAACATTACTACAATGTTTCTTTCTGCACTCTTGTTTGGAAGCAAGAAGGTGTTTATGCTAAAAATACATAAAACTTGCAGTAATCACATATATTGTTACTTACTTTTTGAGCATATTAAGACAGAAATTGAGTGCGATGTGCCTCAGTTTAGTACTTGTAATCTCTCCATACAAAGAATCAAATAGAACCTAAAAAACAAAAAGAAATTAAATTTGTACTTGGATTAAGATTAAATATCAGTAAAAATGTAAGTCTTTTTAATATCTGATAATTTTAAAATTAGTTCTAACAAATTTAAAATCTTCAAAATACCAATTTAAAAAGTATATTCTGAAAAGTGAAATAAATTTACTCTTCACAACAAGTAGTTCAACCGTAGCTAGGGATGGAAAGTTAAAATCAGTCCCTTATTTATTTTTACTGTCACTATCAAGAGATTTTTGATAGTACATAGTTCCAAAAATTTCACAGCTAATTTTGCTAAGCTTATTGAAGAACATAAGCCATTCCACCAAGCTGTTAGACATTTGTGCACAGAAAATGACTGTTTTAAATTTATTTATTTATTTTTTTAATCTCGGCCTCTAGTCATAATTATGAAGTGATCCACAAAATCTCAGTCAAAACAACCAATAATTTGCTTGACTGTATAAGCTTAATTTTACAACTGACCTGAATTGCAGTAGGCCATATGACAAGTTTAGACTTGGCCATGAAAGGAAGAAGTTTCAGCCTTAGTCTGACGCAAGCAGGTCCTCTCTTCTTGTCTGGTGACACAGGAGTATTACTAGTTGGTGTTTCCTTTGCACCGGTTCCCATATACACACTGTATAGAGGTGCCAACACTTCCTTGTCATCCAAATCCATTGTCCTATAAAGTTAAAAACATCATCAATAATTGGATTCAAAGAAATAAAAAAAAAAAAAATTGAAGGAGGGACATCCAATATAGTAAATAGACTCTCTCCCTCCATATTATTTTATTACTGAAACTCTAGTTTTGCCATAATCAGCACTGATTATGGCCTTATTAAAGTGGAAACCTCCTTTTGATAAATATACAAGAATTATTTTACCTGGAGAAATAGTTTCTTTGAATCTATTAAGATGGCCTACTGTAAAATCTCATGTGTAATACGTACAATTTTTACCTTAATTTTTCTTCTAAAATAAGGGTAACTCTTTAACCATTATAGGTTTAAGATTTTGCCATTATAGGTTACTTGCTACAAGAAATGTAAGAAATTGAGAACATGAAAGTTTCTTTTGACATAAGAAATTACCTTCAAACATGATTTCATTTAATTATTTCTATTTTATTTCAAATAAAGCCACTGAAATAATTATTGTGTGCTTATTTTAACAATCTTATTTATGATAAATTATAAAATCATTATAATTTCATTAGATTAAAATCATTAGATATAAACTCATTTACTTTTATTTCCAAAATAGTCTATTACATAAATATTAATGATATGTATAAAATTAAGTCCTGATAGTGCGATGAAACCAAGACTATGACTGCTAATGGACTTTGGTGAAGATATTTCTATTACACCCTAAGCTCAGTCTTGGAGCAAAAAGGAACTAAGGAACCAAGTCACTCAATAGCCTCAAATCCTGTTTGCAGAGAGGGATACACTTTTGTTCCTTTTGTATGAGGGGGACTTCATTTATATTGAATATAAACTCAAGATTTGATACAACAGGTGATAACCGAGTCAAGCCTGGGGCAGAGTGGTCAAACCTCTTAAAAGATCAAAATGTATCAATTAAGGTTTCAAAGGTAATTTTAAGTTTTAATATTATTACCCTTGTATTTTTCTGATATGGTTCTCAGCCAAGCTGAAGACAGAGCTACGAGTGTCAGCTGAAGCAATGACGAGAGAAGGAAACGATTGCTTATCACTGTAAACTCCGCTGCAAAGCAACTTCACACATATCACCTTCATCTACGAACAGAAAACAAAGAGTTAGTTACAATTACTAATAAACAGATGCTCCTTTTCTTCTGAAAAATAATAAAGCAAGAAATAATTTAAAATTCAAAAGCAAGATTGCTTTTGAAGGAAAATAGATTAAATTGTATAACTGAAAAAGCCTTACTCTTCAGTCTTGCCTAAGGTTGAGTCTACCTGTTTATGGTTGCACATAGCAACACTGTAGTTGCTGGAAGAATCTTGACGCAGTAAGTCATGTCTTTTTCTATTTTACTATTAAGGCGCCCACATACACGGTCAAACTAGTTTGTCAAGCAAGTTTGATCAAAAGTTTGTCAAGTAAGTTTGATGCTCAGTTTACACCACATCAAGCCATCAAACTCTCAAATTTCACCCACACATGGTCAAACTGGCTTGACAAGCCAAGTTTGTCAAGTAAGTTTGATTGTGTATGGGGGCCTTTATAAATACATTCTACAAAATAAGTTTTTACTTTATCTTACTTTTTGAATTTTAAAGTTAATCAAAAATTATTAGGATATTGCTATTTAATAGCCTTGTTGTAACAAGGTGGTGGTCTTGTGTATAATACGCAAAAGCATAAAACCCTTGTTTTAATAAGCCTTGTTATAAAAAGGTTGTCAGGAAGGCTAATACAGATATCATTCAGAAAAGAAATAAAGAGAGAAAAAAAAAAAAAAACACAAAGGATTTGTCTGACCTCATAAGTTAACACGATAAAATAGTGTTGTATTACCTGTTCAAGGACATCTCCTTTAATTATTTGAGGCAGGTTTGACACGAGATCATCATATGTTGCTTTGGATATCTCCAAAACATCTGATTCACCTTTCGCTCTGCAAATGAAATAAAAATCTTTAAGCATAACACAGTCTGTAGCAAAGAATCCAGCTAGTAATAATTATAACTTGTTTAAATTAAATATGAAACAAGGTGAGATCGAACACGGAATCAAGATATCAGAGCAGCTAATCATAACATCAACCAACCCGTACATTCAGTTCATTGAATAATATCAGCTCCGTTGGTTTGTACATGTGATAAGGATGCTAGAAGGAAGGTTTCTAAGTATGGCTTGGGAGTATAAGGCCTGAGCGAAAAAGACCAAGAGGACCCAAGATATAAGTGGGAAGAAAATGTTGTGGACACTCTTAAAGGTAAGGAATGTGGGAAAAAGAAAGACCAGAGACAGGGAACAGTGGTATACTCTCTGCAAACCTTGACACTATTGGAGGTATAAGGGGAGTACATATGTAGTAGTAATAGTAGTCTAGTATCAGAGCGACACGGCGAGGAATCGAATCCCATCTCGTTCCACTTGATGATCAGACGTGGTTTAACCTACAAGGCCACGCTGGCTCTCTAAAATACATATGACTAAATAAGT
>KZ652536.1:7592-33165 GCA_001010745.2 Gerris buenoi | reverse complement strand
AAAAAAAACGGCTTAAGAAAAAAAGTGTGGTAGATTTAGTGTGTAGGGTAGAAAAAGCTCAGGCCAGGGTGGAACATTCTGGAAAAAGACTCAGGCCCGGGGAACGTCCTCCCAATAAAAACCTCAGTACTCAAAGGGTTAAAATACGCAACAGTTTTACATTTATGTAAAAAAATGTCATGTAGTCGAACTATTTATAAAAGGACTTACCCATAAGGGAAAAGAAGAATATTGTGTATGGTGGTTAGAAGAAAAGCAGATACTTTTGGCGCCTGATTCAGATTAAGGAATGTACTGGCATCGACTAAGGCACCCGGCAATTTCACCACATCCAAACTACTTACAGCTATATAGCCCAAACTGAAACACAACAAACAATATTATAACATTAGGAAATCATTTTAAGTACTTTCTGATTTTTCTGGGGAATGACAGACATGACAAATAAAAGCATTAATTAGGTTCTTGCCAACCCCAGAATTACACATAGTCCACTAAACTATCACAATCTATATCTATATGAGGTCAAAAAATTTAAATATGCAACGGTGCTCTCGGAATACAGAAATCTAAATTAACTATTTGAAACCATCTTCTAGGTAAAATAAATGGACCAAAAGGATGTTAAATAATAGGCTTTTTACTCTGTTAGAGTGCTCGTTCTTGAGATATACCTATGGAAATGCTAGTAGGATAATTACTGGGTAAATAAAACATATATGTATGTCAACAAAAGGTGTTATAAATATTTAAAATCAAGGGTGTTAAATAAAAAAAATAATACGATTATTAGTTTATAAGTTTTGGTAAACCAAAAGTGTAATGGGTATTATCATTACCTTTCTCTATGCTGTGGTCTTGCTTCAGCTGCCTTGATAAGTGTAGGTAAGAGTTCTGATCTCTTTTCAGCAGGTGCTCTTGGATAACCAAGCTTGATATAAATCACTGTGAAATTCTACAACCAAAAAAAAAAGAAACTAATAATAATAAAGAATCCCAAGATAAAACAGGCAATCAAAATACTAATAAAAAAAGTACTATATAAGTGTGGAACAGATACAGAATTATGGTTCTTCGAAATTTACCTATATTAGAGAGAAAAATATAAAACATACAAGAGCAGACAACATTGATTTTGTACTCTACAGAGAAAGAGAAAGACATACCACTATGAAGGCAGATGATTTAGGGTCCAGATAGAGTTGAAGTAAGGTACTCAGTGGTACCTGAACTTGGCTCCGAGACTTGAGTCTCTTATTTATATGAGTCAACAGCTCTACTACCTGTAAGGAAAAAAAAAAAGTTAGATTAACCCTTTCACAGTGATACCAATATTCAACAATATTTCTGATCGGTTTGTCAATAAATCATAGTTACTATGCCATGAATTAGAAAAGACAAAACCAGGTCAACCAGCTGTTTATTCTGCTTAAATGTCATGGTAGCTTCAACTGACCAGGTTATAAACTTAAAAAAAGGTTACTTTTTGGTCCACTAGGCTAATAATTTCAAAAGCACCCTTAATTCTGAGTTTATTTTTTTATTAAATTAAATTTGAAATATGAATCTAAAATAATGTAAGGTCAAGGAAGACAGGCTTAAAAACAGAAAAATGTTTTGTTTTTTTGCATAGTGTTCAAAAGTCACTGGCACATATATAGATATGATGTTTATAAATAGCAAATTTGTTCCAAACAATGTTAATCCAGAAATAAATGTTACATTAATATGATTTTGAGCATTTTACACTAATCTTATTAATGTGCAGCAAGAGTGAAACCAGGCTTTGGTAATTGTAAGCAAATCACTAACTGATATCTGTAAAGAGCCTATTTGATACACATTGTACAACTTAGTTAAATAGTACATGTCTTAACGGGCACAGGATGGTCTTCCAGCCAAGTTTCACCAATCAAAAGCTTATTTAAAAAACCAAAACCCCATAGATAGATCTGTTGGGCTGTTTACTGACTTGGTTTGACATGTATATGACCCTTTATGCTGAAAATCATGTTTAATCATTCCTAGAGTATTAAGTAATAACCTCAGTGTTCACTCCTTCCAGGATATCACACTCATGTGACTTCTATGAGAGTTGCTACTGGTTTCGAACTGGTTCATTCAAGTGGAGACAAGTTTAAAAGTCAGAAACAGCTCTCAACTAACTTTAAATCTAGACATAACTGTCTTTAAGAGTATGCCTCTTCTACAGTAAGATTCACAAAAGTTTTGACTTTTGACACTCAGATTGGCCAACCTAAATAATGAAAAAAATAAAGCCACTAGGCCTGTAGGAGTGGTGGGGCCGGTGACATTTTTGTTTGCTAGTTGGCCCGACCTTCTAAAATTCAAAATCCTGACTTCTCATTGGTTCCCAACGGATTTTCCCACGCTGTCAAAAGTCAAAACGTTAGTTAATCTTACTGTACAAAGCTATAATTTATCCTACAAAGATATGCCAAATTATAGCTGACATATTTAGCCCAGCTCTTAAAAGTGTAGAAGCCTTACCAACCTTGAATAGTATTAAAAGCTTAGAAAGGGTAAAGGGAGCTTCAAGAATAGTAACATTTTAGTATACCTGAACTTAAGTTCTTAAAGGTGAAGGAGCTATACCTACCTAGCATTTTATAAAGATAGTAAAGCACACCATTAAGAATTCTAGCAACGTTTCATCTACTTAAAGTCAAGGTAGTAAAGACGTGATCACAAAACTATTTCAATAAAAATAACTATTTAAATAAAAAAAAATGATAATGGTGATAACCTATGAGTAACTTAATAGTGATAAGCTATTAAGCAACTGTGTGGGACTACCACTAAGCCAATTTCTTACCACATATTAATCGACACACTATATTTAGATATATCTGACAATCAATACTAAAGTGAAATCTTTTCAGACAAGTTTTTACAAAGGGTAATCAAGCCACATTACAAAAGTTAGATAAAATTACTTTAGATAGTTAAGTACGATTTGCCACCAGAAAGCACCACTTGCTGTCTACAAAGTTGGAGTATCCTCATTGTACCCCTTTCTAAATCTCTTTAACAACATTTAAATTTAAAAAAAGCTACCTTGTTTCTGATCTGTTCAGAAGGGTTGGATAATTTTGCTATAGCCTGGGGTAAAAGAGTTATGAGGCATGCTTCCAATTCCTCATCTCCATCGACTGTTCCAACTTTCAAGAACAATCGCTCCAGAAATACTGAAAATGAACAAATACAGAATGTTGGTTATATCACAAAAATATGCTATATATAGTCTGTGTCAAATGAGTGCTAGAAAAACTAGCAAATGGGGTGGGGAGCTAATGAGAGCTCAAGATTTGCCCTCTGGATAACCATATAAGAAGGTAAATGTAGAGGCTTTATTTTTTCCCTCAGAGGTTGACCAATCACTCGATCACTCACCAAAGGCTCACCAATCACTCGATTTCCCGCGCTGTCAATGCACTAACTCTCGTTTAGCACAGACTACAGTCTGTGCCAAACGAGAGTCATAAACCATAGTTACATTTCATAGAAGTTTAACTTCTTTACAATAATTTCTATGGCATCTCATACTGATTTGCTGTTTCCTATTGGATTAAGTTAAGTAATTTTATATATTGAAACTATATAAGACTTTCTATATAAAAGTGATCTTTACAAAAGGGATGATGATCCCTTGTTTAACAATTGTTTAGACCAAGGGTCTCCAATCTTTTTAGTTGAAGGACCTGATCTGGGTAGGATGGACTAGGGTTGGGATATCGAAAGAAAATATCGATATTTCCGATATATCGACATCGAGTGAACGAATATCGATATCAGTCGATATATCGAAAGAAATTATTGATATATCCGATATATCGAAAACCTACCGACTACCCCAGTTTTCCCAGGTGATGAGCAAAAAAAAAAAGGGAGCTTTCTACATGATTTTGAAGGGTGTAACAGACCTAAAGCAGGTCTATTCGATATTTTCTACAAATATCGATATTGCCGATGTATCCAAGGATCAATATCGATATCGAAGTCCCAACCCTAGGATGGACCATCACGGGCCCAATGAAGTACTAAGCAAAACTCGACTATCAGACTTCACAGTGGTTGGCAATATCCGGTTTAGCACTATCTATTTTAGTCAAAAAAAACTTTATTAAATTGCTAATCTTTTTCGATGTTTAAAATGGCATTTGGATATGGAGAACTTAAAATGTTGCATTGTTTAGGCGAACCAGAAGAAAACGCCTCACGGGCTATAGTCATGGTATAGAGAAAGGAATATAAAATCTCCTATGTGTAGAAGTGATAAAATAAACAGTTAAGAAACATTAATAATAACACATTTAAATAAATATGGGATAATGTCCCCAGTTATAAAAGTACTTCCGACAAAACTGGTTGAATTTCGAAGGTATTAGAGATAAGGTCATGGGACCAAGTCATTTAGGTACTTTTGAGTACCTATTATTTGAACAGATATAAGGAGCTATTTTTGTGTAGTAGAGTGCTATATTTATAATAACAACTGTAAAGGAAGTGTAATCAGGGTGATGAAGAATATCATATCTATACACCAGAGAGTTGATATTGCTTTGACAAAAGAACTGTTAGACACAGAAACATCATCCCTACTGTATATAAAAGTATTAATAACCCTCTGTCTTAACAAATAATGAGACTAAGGAAAATTATTGATTAAAACGTTCTCTCTTCTGCAGATTTACCAAACAATATACCACTTAAAAACAAGTATAGGAGCCAACTACTTTATTTGTTGTAATGGACAATCTTATAAGAAGGAACATTAGTAGTAAATGTAGCAGTAAGTAACAGCTTTTGAGTTTTTAAAAAAACGAATCAATAACATAACAGAGAGAAAGTTTTCACAAAATATCGATAGAAACAACAAAATAAATTGTTATTTTTTATTTTTATTTTACATGACATAATATGGTTAAATAATTGGATGACAACAAATGATGCAACTGTTCATTAAAATAATAACAGTTACTCGGTTTTTGGTCCCAAACAACGACAGAATAGCTACATTTAATACAAATTAATGCTAAATTTTAAACAAATTTTTCCCCGGTTAAAAATCTCTTCGAAACCAAATAAAATAGTGACAGAAATCAAAGAAAATTAAGAAAATTTACGAACGCAAACATGATGTTTAATTAACAATATAAACAAGAAAAAATCAAATTATAATTAATAAATTATTAATAAATATGAATATTACTTACGCAGTTCTTGGCTAACATCAGCCATTTGTTGATAGAAAAACAACAAAACTTTAAAAAATCAAGATATTTTATTTCAATTAAACTTTAATAACTTTATTGTCGTTGATTAATAGTATATTGAATATTCCAATTTAAAAAAAAACGTAGTAATATTGAAGATTTAAATATTTCTTGATCGACACATATATTAAGATTTTTTAAGCAGCAATTTACCACAGAACAGAAGAATACCACTAATATTTTCGTTTTTCGTAGAATCATTTCTCAGGTTGGCCATTAGTTCAAATCAAAATTTACCTTAAAATTCAGTGTTAACATAAAATCTAAAATACTGTTAAAAAAAACAACTAATATAAGGGTCCTGGATATATTTTTAAAGCGAAAAGTGATATTCTAGTTTTAAAAAATGTAAAGTATACAGGAGTCTATTTAATAAAAAAAAAACCAAAGATAAAAATAAAGGAAAAAATAAATAAGGATTTTAAATTTAATGAAAAATATAAACCTTTGTTTAGTTTTTATTTTTACCATCCTCCCACTATTTTTCTTTCTTTCCAGCGGTTTTTTTAGATTGGCGGTGGCGGTTGTTTTTGTTGCAACCATTTTTTAGTCTTTTTTCCAGTACGTATTTCTCAACCATATTAAGATTTATTTATTAATTTTAAAGTTAAGGTTAAATGACGTTTTAAGTTTTATAAAAATTAAAAAATAGTAATCTTTAACTAGTTTTAAATATGGCGATTGTTTATTTTTTAGATATTTAAATAGTTAAAGGAATTTATCGTGTGTGGTATAACCTTCTTTCAAGTATAACCTTCTTTAATATTGAGTACGACGAATTGAATTTTTTCATTTTAATTTTACATGTGATTTCATTGTCTTGTTTTGCGATTTTTGATAATTGTATTAACAAATTTTTCAGTGTTTATCTTTATTTTTGAAAATAGTTTTTAAATTATCTGTTTATGAACAATACAATATCCTGGTGGTCAAAATGTTTTCTATGAACAATGTTTGGTATGATAAATGTCAAAATCGTTTCTGCTGCTTTTATTCTGTTTGTTCATTTTAGTCTGCTACCTCTTTTGCGATTTTTGGACTTTAATTATCATAGTTTTCGTCTTTTTCACACTTATCAAGTGTATTTTAATTTGGTACGAATATCAATTGAACGTTAGAAGGAAACCGGGCACTGTCAGTCACAGCAAGGTTTATTTGATCGGTAAAAAATATTTTAAACCCGAATTAAAGACAAGAAAATTGAATATATCTAAACATTCGAAGTTCTTTGCGAATAAGTCGGATAATATTTTTAATTCGAATTATAAAACCAATTTAAAAGTGTTAAATCGTCAAATCAATAACAGTTCTTTCGACTCTGGTGTTTTTTCACAATCTTGCCAAACAGAAATGAGTTTTTTCAAAAGTTCTAATTCATCTTTGAGTCTAATAGATTCATCACCGGTACGGAGGCCCTTAAGGATTCGTAATGGTGAACAATTGGAGGGTTCGCCGATTCGTAATACGTCGTTGACAACCCTCACCAATACTTCTGTGAATGAAAGTAGATCGCAGAGTGGTAATATGTCTGTTGGCGAATTCCCTCTGATATCTCTAGTCAGTAGTTTACACGAAGCTGTATCACCGAAACCACATAGATTACAGCCAAGTCCGGTGAGGATCCGCATTAAGCCTGTTCAACAAACGTAAGTATTTTATTCTTGTTTTGTTTTTCTATTAAATGAATCTAAGGCAAACCTGGCAATAAGCCAGTTGTATTCGCCATTATCACAAGAACACTAAAAGTGTTGCAGATTTATGTATATTATTATTACAAGACATTATTGTTTGATCCTTCCTTGAAAAGTGCTTTGGTAGTTTATGGGTAGAGTGCAAAATAGCTTGTGTAAGGAAATGATACTATAATTATTTTAAGATTAGATTTGCTCTTAAGGGTGCCAACAATTGGTGATAATGCCCTATTTTAATAACGTAATAAACAGTTTCTCTAAAATAATTATTTTTGTTTTTCTTTTAAAAAGAAGAAAAGCTTTAGAATATGATTGTCAAGCCCACAACAGATTATTTTATATTCACTATTGCTTTGATAAATGGACTTAATGTTTCAATTTTAGCACGTTCAGAGCTCTTTAGATGGCAAACTAATGCTCGGAGCAAAAAATTTCCAAGAGTAAAAAGTTCTTATTTTTAGCCATAGAATCCACATCCAGTCTTAAAAATTTGGCTTCCTATTCACTTTTCTTTAATTTTGTAAATTACACACACTTCTGCTGAACACAGAAAATGTTCAGCATATCTTGGTGAAGCGCCTTTTTAGCCATTATCGAACCCTGAAAACCGCATCTTTCTATCTAATATGGTTCCGAAGATATTTCGCTGTTCCATATTAGCTGGGACACCCTGCATATGTTGTTTAATTTTAATATATTTCAGGGAGCAAATGGTCGAGCCAGTTGCAGATCCAGTGGTGTCTGTTTTAAAACAAATAGCAAGCAACAAGAGGATCCTAGCACCAAATGTAAGTTTTATTACTGGAGATTGTGTTGAGAATAATAATAGTCATCCATTGTGTCATATTTGCACTTTTTAATGTAATTAAGTCAAATTGGTAATTAGTCGCTATAGAATAAGGATTTAACTGTTTACCACTAAAGTACATGTATGTTTTGACAATTTTTGTGTTACAAAAAAGCAAATATTAACTTAATATCAACCTGAATGAAACTAAAATATGATCATATAACAGGCCCGATGATGACCTTTAAGGCGAGGGACAAAGTATAGCCGATTAAATTAATTATTTATTAATTTAATAAATAATTTATTAAATTATTTATTACCCCTTTATGACCCAACACTTAATACTAACACAGGAACACAACCTTAAAAGAATTTGTATAACATATTCTAGTTAAAAAAATAAAATTCAGATGACTTTGGATGTCACCATCAATTCTGTAGTAATATATTTTGATTAGTTTATTTATCTTACTAAATATTATAGTTAATATTGTCTACTGACAATTATAATTAACTGACTTATAATCAACTAGGCGGATCGGTGTGCTTCGCGCACCTTATCCGTCTAGAAGTTGGCGCTGTGTGTAAATAATATTTAAAACAATATAATTAATATATATTTATTGTTTCCTATTTTAGTAAAAGTAGGCTATATTATTTTTTTGTATGCATTTTCAATTATTCTATTTTATACTTCCTTCAATTTTCAATTTTTGTTACAATGAGTCTATGTACCAAATTTAAGATCTTTAAATCCTCTGGAAGCTAAGATAATAGTATCTGATTAAATCCAACATGGTGGCCATGTGTTGAAGTGAAAGTACCTTTAATTTTATTCTTTAGCCATCATAGGTCTGTGTACCAAATCTCAGATCTCTAGGTCCCCTAGAAGCTGAGATAATAGAGTTTTATTAGGGTCATTCTCAAATAAACTGTCACTTTGCTGTCCGGAGGTTACTGGAAGCTCTGCAGAATAGGGTTTTTTCCCTATCTCAACCTACCAAGAATCATTGAGTTCCTCTCAAAGCAGTGTACATTTTGAGCTATAAAATTTGAAAAAAAGGTTAAAAATAAATTTTAAACAAATATTTTTCTTAGGGAAAGTTAACAAAAGTAGCTGTCCGGAGTGCATTTAGAAAATTTGCAGTGAAGATTTTAGTTAGAAAATATGAACTTAAAAAATTAGGGCAGGAACCTAACTTCAATACTACTTATGTAGATGACGTAATAAGGTGCAAATATTTTTTTATACACATCGATTTTTCATTAATGGAAATAAAGTGTGTGTCCTGAACTTTCCAGAATAAGAGTCACGGGAGTGATGATTTGGATGGAAAGTGACGTGAGGAAGGGTCTATTGTTGTTAGCGGGGTGGGGAGAAAGGGAACAGCTCTCATATACATGTGAGAAGCCATCAGTATCCTCCGAGCCCGGTGACGCAATTACTTGTTTTTTTATGGTCGGCTATTCCTCGTCACCATGGTGCGTATTTTAATTGTAGGTCACGCGAGTGACGAGTAATTTAACACATCGAAAAAAATAAAATGACGTTTTCGAACTCAGTTTCAGACAGCTTTTGCATGGCTAGTAAGCATACAGATGTATATTTTTTTCTAGGTTCACTTACGTTCTCAATATTATATTTTTTCTATTGAAATGTCCCACGAGTGACAGTTCAAGCGAGTGACGATTTGCATTGAGCCCTGTTAACTAATGACTATCCCTAGTAAAAAATACAAAATATAGAGTAAAAACTGCGCTTTCTATGCTTGTGGGTAGTTCCAACCTATCGTTAAAAAACTTATGATTTAGTTATCTAATGATTTTATGGTTTTTTAATATGTCTTAAGTCTTACGTTGAATATGTATAACATTTTATAAATTGTGGTTAAAATGTACTAAATATAGCTAATATTTGTTCAAACTATGTAGTTCTATTACTATTATTTTCCCTACTTCTTTTTTCTCAAATTAAAAAAATTTCAAATAAAAAATAAATCAATAATAATAATAAAACCAGCCCGTCACTCGCCTGACACCAAGCCTGGGATTTTGAAAATTCTTAGAAAATCGAAAAATTGTTGCACTCACAAACCATATAATTTGTTTACTCTTATATGCACACACAACATTTATATGGGGTCCAAAGCTAGTTTCCATGAACTTGAATTTTTCGTTCGGTTCATTTTCCAGATTTCGAATGTGACACTTTATTTGAGAATGACCCATTAAATTCAAAATGGCAGTTATAATTTAATATGGTGGACATATGTTGAAGTAAAAGTGTCTTTAATGTTCTTATTTCGGTACCATAAGTCTACACACCAAATTTCAAATCTCTAGGTCCACTGGGAGCTGAGATAATAGAGAGTTATTAAATCCAAGGTGGGGGTTTTAATTCAATATAGCAGCCATATATCGAAATCAAAACGCCCACACCTTTCTATTTATGGTACACTCTATCTATGTACCAAATTTCAAATCTCTATGTCAATGGGAAGTAGGAGAATTTTTGAACAGTCAGTCACTGTCACTCTTAGTTTTATATATTATAGATCATAATTTATTTGATATACTTAACTA
This sequence comes from Gerris buenoi, assembly GCA_001010745.2. Taxonomy (NCBI): domain Eukaryota; kingdom Metazoa; phylum Arthropoda; class Insecta; order Hemiptera; family Gerridae; genus Gerris; species Gerris buenoi. Next base: position 22,804 of record KZ652536.1, on the reverse strand, counting down.
ATAAAAAAAAGGAAGAAAAAATCTACTTAACACAATGTACCTTACCTTTCTTTTTAATTTAATTTTAGATCACTAGAAAAACATACACTTAAGAGTCCTCTGTAGCTCATTGCTATTGACACTTCTTACGCAGGAGGTCTGGGTCTGATTCCTGACCAAGGCAAGGGTCCCCTTTTAGCAGCCCTTTTAGGCAAGGGCCCCACACTTAGCGTTCTCCTAGTATCGCCATATAAATGGGTACCCACATAAGTGAAGTGGCATCTATTTGGTTGGGTTTGTCAATTATAAGGTTATACAGCTGAAAGAGTGAAACTCTAACCCTATATCATCCATTACATACATAGTTTTATAAGCCCTCCAAAGACTGTTGTGCAATGGTTTATTATTAGAAATTCCATTAATATTGTTTTAACATGATGGTTTTTATGTTGTAGAATGTCACAACAGATGAAGAAAAAAGGGAGAAGAAATCGAGGTCTATGCCACGGCATGACCTTACCCATTCTTTACTAGAATCACAGCTCACCATCAAGTAAGAATTGCTTTTTTTCTATTTATTTCTTGTGTTATGGTGTATCCAAGATGACACATTTTATAGACTATGTTAAACTGGAACTAGAACTATGTATATAGCCTGTCACATCTTGGTAGAATGTACAGTAGGCAAACAACTAGACTTAGTGCGTTGACAGCACGGTAAAATGAGTGACACACAGATTGGCCAACCTCTCTGGGGGAAAAAATAAAGCCACTAGGTCTGTGGATAGGGGTGGGGCAGCGTTTATCCAGATGGCCTCTCCCCTCCACTAGAGACATTTATCTTTGCCTAGTTGGCCTGACCTTTTGTCCCGGAAAATCATAAGCTCTCATTGGCTCGTCCCCCCATTTGCTATTTTTTCCCACGCTGTCAACGCACTAAGTCTAGTTGTTTGCCTACTGTAAGACTCTGAATGTGTGTAAAACTTTCTACTCCGCATCACCTAGTTGCTGTGATAAGATTTTTTTATCTGCCAAATATATCAATTATTTGTAAGATCAACCCCTTTACACTCCTATCTGTATGTGATCATTTGTATGTTTTAATGTCTGGCCATACCCAGATTACTGTTAGTGTTTGTACTTCAGTTCTAAAAAAGAGTGCATATCCTCTCATACTAACACACAATAAACAACACTCTTTACACATCTATAGATATGTAAAGAGTGTTGTAATTTCTTACCTCTCTAGGAATAACACAAGTTATGTTAGTGTTTGTACTTTAGTTCTTTGAAAAGAGTTTTTAACTTATAAAATAGGATGATCTCTTGAGTATCACCATTTTGTTTTGTTTTTCAGTTCTAGTCGTGAAGCTGGAGGTAATTCAAGTAAGAGAGAACGGGAGGAGACTATCTGTTCTAGTTCAACCCCATGTGGAGTACAGAGCGCTTCAGTGGCGAAGAGGATGTGTGCCAGAACCCTTAGATCAAATGAAATCCTGTCTTCACTCAGTTCCTCTATCTCTCTCGTATCACCTCCTTCTAATAAGCCTTATACAGGTACGTTAATCGTTATCTTTTGGTTAATATTCCGAATTACTTCAAACGACTTCTAGAATTATCGTCTCAGTAGTTTGAAGATAACCATGAATGGATGATTTTGCTTTATAAGAAAGAAGGGAAGTGTAAAATGTAACTATGAACTTATCACCAGTGCTATGAGAAGTAAACTAGCTCAGTCTGTGGAATTGAAGTGATCAATATTTTTGCTAAAAGGTCTGTTGTCTGAGATGGAAGGTGTTAGGAGGTGGGTGTAGGTAGAATGTTTAGGAAGTAAAGATCTAAGTCACTGGTAAGTTAGAGCAACTGAGCACACATTTGTAGATTCCACGTAATGTCCAAGTCAGAGTGAGGAGTCTAAAGGAAGGGCTCTAAGTCTAGATGAAACATAAATGAAACATTTGAAGGAAAGATAAGATAATAGGTTAGGCATTTCTCCATTTTTTAATAGTACATTACACGTCGAGTGTGGAGTTTGCACCCGAGCGACAGCGAGGGTAGTAAAACCATACGAGCAATGCAAAATGACGTTTTCGCACGAGTTGCATACCGTACATACATAAAAAAATAATAAACTTCCTGTATGTAAGCTCGTATTTCTCTTTTGATAAAAATGACATCAATTCAGTAGTTGTATTTTGTGCCGAATTAATTATTTCAGAAGGCGTATTATTCTCCTCGTATTCGTCATAATCACTTAAATAACTCATTGATTTTTGCAAAAAAAACTCGATACTAACAGTTACTTTTATTAAATTAACATCTAATTAGTTATGTTAAATGAAAACAAACTCGCTAATCATGTGTAAAGTTGAAGAATTCTTCTTCTTTTCGGCGCTAGAGGCGTAAAGAAGAGGAATTCTTCAAAACTATGAGACAAGCATGTGCAATTAATTCAGGTGCGTTAAGTATCACTTTCTAGAAATCTAAACAGAGATAATAATAATAAATAATAATAAAGCCTTCTTTTTTATTTAGTTCAGTAACAGATAATAAAGTGGTATGATAACAAATAATAAGTTACAACCTTTTCGAAAATATTATAAACGATGTATATAATTACAATTAAATGAATTTTTTCTTTGAGATCAAAATATTTCTTCATACTTCTATTAGTTTTAAATTCCAACTGATTAGCTAATTTGTCGTTATTTATTAACAATTCTCCAACAACAAAAATATTATAAAAACAAATATTAAAAATATAAACCATTTCTACCTTTTAAATAATACATAACTGATAATATTTATACGTAAACCAAAACAAATATTAAAACAAAATAATACATTTCTACCTTTTAAATAATAACATAAATGATAAATATTAATAAATATAAATTTGAGTACATATTAATATATTTTTTGTTTTGAAATCAAAATTCTTCTTCATATTTAAATTTTTATTAATTCTAAATTCTTATTATTAGACTTAATTTTTGTTATTTTTATTAATTAATTAACTTTTATTTTATTTTATTTTTTCATATTTTTAGTTTAATCCGTTGACTGTTACGAACTAGGCCCATTTCTGGGCATAGGCCTCCTTCTGGGAATTCCAACTCCCTGTCAATCGCCACTCGCGTCCTAATCTAATTCCATATAATATCTAGCTTTGCTCAAAAGAGTCTGGCAATTAATAGTTGCTATTGATATTTTTGATCTTTCCAAGAAGGGTTTGGGTCGTAAGTCCCCTCAGTGACCAGCTGTGCTGGGGTACTTTTGATTGTTTCTTTATTATTTGTGTTATTTGATCTTTGTTACCTGTTTCTATTGATTGCTATGAACTGGGGGTTACATCTTTCCCTTGTCGACTTTTGTTAGCTGCCAGTAATCTATCAGACTCACCTTTTTTTCTGGGTTTTGTTTCCTTACTTCCTTCATATCAGGTGATGTTCTGTTTCTTTTTTTATCGTTTTTATAACTTCCAGGTGTGTTTTTTCTTTGAACTTGATTTGGAACCAGCTTTGTCTTTTCTTTTATTTCCTTCCTTTTATCTCTAATCTCTTTTGGCAAATCTTCGCTAACATAGATTGGCTCTTCAATTGTTTTAAGAAGCGATCTTTTTTTATAAATGGCTTTTTTAAGTTTTGCATCGGCCAAAATCATTNACTACGATTTATTTTCGATATTTATAAAACTAAGTGACATATAATTTGACATATAACAAAAATAAACAAAACAAGTAACAGGGTTCCATAATAACATTTTTTTCCGTCTTTTTGAAGCTTACGTTTACGCGAGTGTTGCGCGTAAACGCTTGGACGGATAACGTTTTCCAACGAACTCAGCCTTGGCATTGGTAAAATGACCATGTGTACCAAATTTCAACTAACTCTGTGATCTTTTACTCAAGTTATCGTCATCGGTAGATATTTCGTGACTTTCTGAAACAAAAAGAGTGTTCACTAAAACACCAGCGCCACAACTGCAGTTGTTTTCCTAAAAATTATAAAGAAAAATTCCTGCGATCTCGACAATGGTCTCAATAAACTGAACATTTTATGCATTGTGTGGGCCCATCCCAAGCTATTTTGATCACACTAACATTAACTGTATAAGCAACAAAGAGTAAATTTGCCTCCATTTTCCAATATGGTGGCCATAGCGCAGCTTTAAGTTTAGGGGATGTTTAATATATTCAACAGGAAGGTATTCACAACATATTAACAAATTTCTTGCTTAAAATAATTGCTTTGGTGTTCGGCTGTTTTTTGGACCTTTCATTCTGCACTAATTGTTGTTATTTGGACTTTGTCTTAGTTGAAAGTGTTAAACATTTATTTTCATAGTTTTTATTAATAATAATACATGTTTGTTTGGTTTTGTAGGTGAAATCAGCTAGTATGAGTCCTGTAAAAGTTGATAAGGCTGTCACTACTCAACCACCAGAAGAGAAACCTCCTCTTCCTGTTATCAGCATTAAAAGAGGTTTTTATTTATAATAACTATTATTATTATTATATTAGACATTATTATATTAACATTATATTTATATTCACAGACATAATTTTAAAATGAAAATCTGTGTGATGCTATTTACCATAAATCCAGACCTAAGAAAAAAAATTGAGTCTTGAACTGTAAACACTTAAGTGCCCCACATCTTTGTGGGGCACTTAATTGTTTCCAGTCCAAGATTGAAGTTTGTTGGTAATGTTATTGGTCACTTTCCATGTCTGATTTTTCCATGTCTGACTTTTCCAGCCCTGATTCCCTCAGTTATGTCCTTTTGGAGATGGATCGGGATCCTCACACTGGACAAAGTTGTACAAATGCTTAATTTTGTTTCCTAATGTGGTTTGTGACATTTTCCTCTGCTCTCTTTCCCTTGTCTCACTTTTTAAGATACACAATGAATGAATTTGGTTGTCTCTCATTCTGGTGACAATATTTGTATCTCCTTATTCTTACAGCGGTTTAAAAAAATAAAAAATAAATAAATAATAATAATAATAATCCTACTAAATGGGTATCAAAGATACCTAAAAATGGCCAATGGATGTTAATACCACAGTACATGCAATATAGTTGACTTGTTTCCAATTTATTTGTAAAACATTATTTTGTTCATTTTCTTATTCCAGATATAGTGTCAGAAAGAGTTGTTAGTCGAGCAATGGTATCGGCTCTTCTTAAATCCACCGTAGCCAAATTAATAAGTAGCGGGGATCCCGCAGTGTACCCCATACCAAACGGCACACAGTCCCGTCAACCGGAAGTAACACCTACCGAATTTGGGCCGCTTAAACCTCCTCCTACGTTAACCTCTACGCCGTCCTTATCTTCAGAAATGTTATTGCCTCCTGCAAGTGGATTGACATTCAGTATGCCTCAGAGTGATAAAACATCGGCTGTTGTATCTTCGTCTCAACTACTGTCACCTGGGTTTAATTTCGGTTCTCAGACCTCTTCAGCCACATTGTCAGCAACTTCACATACTCTTACCACGTCCGTTCCGAGTCTATCCACTTCATCTAGTTCTCCATCTCAACCTCTATTCTCTGTTAACAAACCACAGGTAATATTTTAAAATAAAAATAATTTCCTTTTCCATGTAATTTTTCTGGGGAAAATCTTGATTTTTAGATAATAATCATATTGAATGTATATGATAGCCTGTTAAAAAACCTTAAAGTTATTGCAAGACAACTAGAAATTGGTTTATATAATATATCTAATGATAATGAGTAATGTGTAGTACATTCATTATCTTCTTTAGTTTCGTCCCACTGATCTGTTCATCTCCATTAAATTGTAATTTAGTGAAACTCTCTATTATAAATAATTGTTTGTTATAGAATATTTCGTCATCAATAAATTTTCAATATTCTTTTAAGAATCCACTCTCTAGCTAATCAAGCAAAATATCCAAATTATCTTCTTTTTTCACAAATTAATAGGCTTTTGTTTTTGCAACATTAAGTATTTCTACATTAATTAAGTATTGCAACATTAATTAAGTATTTTTAACAGGTTGAACTATCCTCAACAATATTATCTAATGATTAAAAATATTATAAATAAATGTATAATTTTATGTTTTTACTTTAATCACACTTTAAACCAAGAAAAAAAAAAAAAAATTGCTTTTACTAAATGGTCTCAAAGCAAGACTGTTTAAAATTTAAATCGACTGATAGGCCAATTTATTTTACTAAACATATTATACCAGTGTTAAAAATATGAAATAAATTCTTAAACAATTAGATTAAAATATATATTTTTCATTCTGATTAACCATTTGTTAATAAATATTTTGAAAATTCCCCCATAAATTATACTGGGTCTTTATAAATTTTATTGTATACAGTATTTTCAAATACTTTTATTTAACTTCACTTGTTTGTGAGGTATTCATTTTGTTACATTTTTTTTTCTTTTAATTTAAAAATAAAATATGTTTATTGTATAACCTAATTATTTATTCGTTTTGTAGGTTTCTACTGCTGCGGTTCCTACTTTTGGTTTGAGTACATCAACAGGATTGACCACCCCGTCTATTTCGACCGCTCAAGTTGGCGTTACTTCTACACCAAGTGTTGTATCAACTGCCCCACCTTCTTTTAGTATTCCATCTTCTACAATTTTAAACACTAGTAGTAGCCCTGCCATTCCTGTTTTTGGATCGGGGCAATCTCCATCTAAACCACCATCATTTGGTTTGACTACATCGACAAATGCAACAACCATTCCTACATTTGGTCTTAGTTCATCTGTAGTATCGACCACTTCAACCACTCCTACTTTTTCATTCGGTAGTTCACAAGCTACTAATGAAACTAAAACAACTACTTCGATTGCACCACCTTCATTTGCATCTGTTGTAGCTTCATCGACTCCCTCTTTTGGGTTATTGCCCGCTACGACACCTGCTATGTCAACAACTGCTTCGTCTAGTTTGTTTTCACCTGTTGCAACATCAAATGCACCAACGATCAAATTCGGGGCCACGACAAACACTGCTGCACCTGTTTTTGGAGCAACAACGACTTCTACTGTTGCTCCTCCGACTTTTGGTGGTGCATTGCCGACAAGTTCTGCCATAACATCTACTGCTGCTACACCTGTCTTTGGTTCAGCATCGAATACTTCAGCGCCATTATTCGGTTCTAATTTAAATACTGCTAAAGCAGCTACACCTTCCACCACTGCACCGTCAACTGTTTTTGGTGCTGCAACTCCGGTATTTGGTGGCACCACTTCAACAACAACACCGCTTTTTGGTGCAAATACACCAACTACCACATCGTCTAATATTTTTGGTGCTAATCCTATAACTCCAGCATTTGGAAGTAATTCGACCACTTCAGCTCCTGTTTTCGGATCGTCAACAGTAACTACTGCTGCACCTTTATTCGGTGGGCCTGCAAATACAGCCACCACTTCTATATTTGGTAGTTTTACTAATACAAACACGACTACTTCTACACCTCTTTTTGGAACTACTAGTACAACTTCATCAGCTCCTCTTTTCGGTGCAGGAGTCTCGACAACAACTGCTACTCCATTATTCGGGGCCAATTCAGCAACAGTAACACCTATTTTTGGCGGCACATCTAGTACAACGGCCCCTGTTTTTGGTGCTACGGCCACTAAAACAACTACTGCTCCAGTATTTGGTGGTTCGACAAGCATAGCCACCTCTTCAACACCTCTTTTTGGTGGTAGCACTACTACGACATCTCAAGCCCCGATGTTTGGATCAAGTGCACCGTCTTTCACATCAAGTGGTTTTGGTGGTCCATCAGCTGCTAAACCATCTGAAGGACTGTTTGGAATGCCCTCTTCCAATTCCGGTTTTAAAGCTTCCTCTCCTTTCCAGGTATTTATATTTACTATAACTAAAATTTTATAATTTAAGTAAAAGTTTATAAACCATATGTGAGAGACACCAAGGGATGTGCCACGCAAGCGTGACACATAGGAACTGTTCCAACACCAGACAAACGTCACAAAGATGTTGGCTCGGCAAAACGCCATGTCCTGCATCGTTTCGTCGCTACCGACTCATCAGGGTCCCAACGATGCCCACCCAACTCTGGACCTATACCATATCAAGAAAATCATATATAGGATTGATCTGGTATAGGTCCAGAGTTGGGTGGGCATCGTCGTGCCCCTGATGAGTCGGTAGCGACGAAACGATGCAGGACATGGCATTTTGCTGAGCCAACATCTTTGTGACGTTTGTCTGGTGTTGGAACAGTTCCTATGTGTCAGCCTTGCGTGGCACATCCCTTGGTGTCTCTCACATATGGTTTAGCCTATTGCAGTGTGCAAACACGGTATTACATTGCTAATGTAAAAGTTTATAAGTACAGGGAAACTTCTCTCACCTCTTCCAAATTGTAGAGATCCCTCTAATTTTCACATTTTTCATTCCGTTTGAGGTTATGCACTATTTACTATAGCAAACATTCTTCAACGAAGGCAGACACCTTAATCTAAATATCCCCTTAGTAACTCCTTATTATGGACAGGGAGGGATGATTCAAAGGGACCATGATTTTTGCTTTTTGTTGTTTTTAACCTATAGATTATAGATAAATAAATTAGGTGTTCTCAAAAATTAAATTAAATTACGTTCTCTAAATAGAGCACAATTTAAATTATTTTTAGGAATTGTATTTAAAATTGATTCAAACTTTTAATAATTTAATTAGTTTTTACTATGTTTATAAATTAGTATCATCACTACAACCAAACTTATCACGACAAAAAAATGCAAAGTTCTATTTGTTACTTGTTAATTTACCAAGATGTCCCAAATTGCGGATCAAATATTTAAAAAAAACAAACAAAAAAACTTAATTTGTTTGTAGTGAAGTAGAATTCCTTTTTTTTTTTTAATTTAAAGGGTCCTTAAAGGCCATAATTATTAACTCTTACTGGTTCTCCTATATGCTTTACTTCATTTCCCTCCCTGCCAATTTTAAATTTCCCCATTTTAAAGTTGTCAGACTTGTTAAAAAAATCTATTGTCTCATACAGACAAGCATGGCTTGAGTGATTGATCAGTTTTTTTCAGGTTAAGAGTGTTGTTTACAGGCAATATTTGTTTTGTTTAGTTTTTATTAACTTTCATTATCCCGACACATACGTAGTGACAATGGGTTCATAAAAACCTCCATGATAAGTTTTCCTTAATTAAATAAAATGTTACTTAATAACTTTGCCACTTTTCTATTCTTATGTTCAGAGGAGTCAGCAGCCATTTTTATTTAAATATTAATTCTCCTGGCATTTTACTGTGTAATACCACCAGAGGAAAGATTTAAAAACATTCTTGGGATCCAATATTTGCTCTATTTAGAGAACAGCCCCATATCAATGCTCCACTTGTATATATGTTGGTATTTTTATGTTGTTAGGTTGGTGGAACAGATGGAGGTAATACTACAAGTGCTTTCGGTGCTGCAAGTGCGGGAACTGCAGGTAAAACTTTTGAGTTTGGTTCGTCTAAACCGAGCGCGAGCGCAGGTGGTTTTACTTTTAAACCGAATACTACTGTTACACCCTTCTCTTCTCAACCAGCGGCTCCACAGCAGTCTACAGCAACACCCTTCAACCAGCCGTCTCAGCAAGCACCTTTCAGCTTCGCTGGTAACTTAACTACAGATTACTAGCTTATAGATGGTAATAGTAATGTTTGTTTAAATCTGGCAATTAAACCACTTGAGCCAATTAAGACATTTGGGCCCTTTATACTAATCCTGTATAGAGTTCAGCCACTTCACACACCAATGCACCAGCACTGAGCCATTTAAATCAAAGAGCCTAGGTATGGCATTAAACCTGTGATTTCGACCTTGATTCATAGCCTTACCTCCTTAATAGGTGACTAACACCTTTAGAACTATTTCTACTCTGAACCGCCTTAACTTCATTTTGTACCATTCAATAATTAGAAGTTTGCAACCTTTTGTCACTCACGAGTTGGTCATTATAATGATCCTCTAAATTGGAGCTATATTAGACTTAAGTGTTCTGTGAGAAATGAGTGGCAAACAGACATTTGTTATAACCGGTCATTGTGTTATTCACCCATGGGTTTAGTCCCAATAATTTTCCTCTTGAACTCGTTTCATTCTTTCATTATAAGCCTTCAAAATGGTAGTGTTTTCTGTCACATGCTGTTTATAAACTATAGTAGGTATTATTGTTTTTCTGATATTTATCATTATTGTGTTTTAGGAGCTGCTTCATCTTCTACTGGTGCAAACACAGGTGGTTCTCCGTTTGTGTTTGGAACACCACAGAGTCAACCAGCTGCTCCGGCAGCGGGTGCCAAGCCATTCCAATTTGGTACTGGAACGCCAGGTGGTGCTACTCCTGCATTTGGTGCTGGAACAACAGGCAGTGCTGCACCTGCATTTGGTTCTGGAACAGCAGGCACTGCTGCACCTGCATTTGGTTCTGGAACACCAGGTGGTGCTACACCTGCATTTGGTCAATCCTTTACACCTACTTTTGGTCAAAGTCCTGCTGCTCCTAATGTATCATTTGGTACACCTTCGACCCCGGCCAATGCCGGCTTTCAATTCAACACACCTCAACAGCCGGCACCTGGTAAGATATTTAATACTACTATACAAGTCGTAATGAATTTATTTAGTCACTCGATCTCTTAACTCTTAATTGTTTTACCTCTTGAATATACTAAGCGCCTAACACAGTTATATATGCAATCATTGGTGTGTTGTCATGTCTCATTTCTCTGGGAATAAAACCCAGATTATTTTTAGTGTTTGTATTTTTGTTTTTAAAAAGACTGCTCTCGCGAAAACTCAGATTACACGTCTATAGATGTAATCATTAGTGTGTTATTATGTCTCACCTCTCTAAAAAAACAACCCAGTTTATTTGAACTTGGATTCCAAGATGAGAGTGTTTAACATCTCAGTAGACTAATATACCTCTCTGAGAAACCAACCAATTTTTTCTTTAATTTTTGTTCTTTACTCATAGAAAAAAATGAGTGTTAAACCTCTCATGTATACCTTACACATCTACAGACATTGTTGTAACATCTTACCTTTCTGGAGACCATATTTTATTCTGACTTCTTTCATTAAAGCATTTGGCTTTTTAACTAAATGTGCTTGAAAAAGAAGCTTGTCCCAAATTGAAATTGTTATTTATTGAATTTTGTTTTTAAGTTATGATGTTTGTTTTTAAGTGTAAAAAAGTTGTTTAAAAAGGTACTTATATGTGTGGCNTGTAAACGGGCCTGCCAGCGCAAGTTTTCTAGTAGCTAGCACAAGTCTCCCTCAGCCCTTCAGTCTTCAGTTTCAGTTGCGTTCCTTCCTTTCACTGGTATCTGAAGACAACTTATCTTCTTTCTACGGAAGCATTCGCAATTGATTCATAAAATTATTGACGAACCCGAACCGCATTTCATTTAGTAAGCACTGACTCGCTCCATGTATACATAATTCCCTTCTAGCTATGAAAAACACTGGATAAAGTAATTATGTCCTTGCATAAGAGAAAGTGTGGGACCAGTTGTATCGGACGGAGTTGGTTTCTTTACTACAATTCAATAAGTGCTATCACTGGATAGTTGCTTACACCCTGTCCTTATTCATCTTATTCAAATCTCACATATGTATTACTGATTACATTAATTGTTAATTGAACCTAGCTGCAATATCCTATTTTTTTTTTTTTTTTTTTTTTTTTTTTTTTAATGTATGCTTTTATTTTGCTATAATTTATTTTCTGCTGTTGCTGGCCTATAAAAGCTTGAAATTAACTAAAATTAGCAAGGCAAAACTTTTTTTTTTTCAGTTTAGAAAAAGAGTTTCTTAGTCACTCTAAATAAAATTTGGTTCTAAGGAGAGAGATTTAATCCTCCCAGATACTCTAAACAGTTATTTTACTCACCTACAGATGAGATCATTAGTGTGTGTAATGCATCACGCTTGGAATAGATCCAAATTATTGTTTTTTGTTTCAGGGAAAATGTGTGTTTCTTTTTGAACAAATGTACTAGTTACTTTATAAGTTGTAGTTTTTTCTGTATTTTCATCTCCTTTTTTTTCAGGCGCTGCTGGTGGCTTGTTTAGTATTGGAACTGGCAGCACTGGCTCAAGAAATCGGGACCGCAGAGACAGACGTAGAAGGTAAATACATCTAATTAATTTATGGTAATGTATTTTACTTTCACGCAGAAGGTTGATTTCTAATGTAATTTTCTGAGAATATATATTGTCCTTTGATAGCTAATAGAAGTAAAGCCTAGTCCACACTAGTAGACACGTTTCGCAACATGTCTATTGACAGTCTATAGACACGTTGCTCAACATGTCTATAGACGTCTTCTGAGACCGTCTATTGTCTCGGTCTAGCGACCACACTAGTAGACACGTCACGCAACGAGTCCACCTTTGCACCATGTCTACCATTTCGAATGGAAAACCATAGACAATTTTTGGTCTAGCAACGAGACTGTAGACACCAATTGTCTAGCCCATGTCTACCCTATGTCTATAGACAAATCGCTAGACACCGTCTCTGAGACCAAAATCACGCAACATGTCTACTGGTGTGGACTAGCCTTTATAAGAGAAATTCTTATTTAAATTGGGAATTTGCTGTCCCTTTAGACTCAACTGTGATATGTCAAAGCTCATAATGGTAGAATGTTTTTCATGGTATGAGTAACATTTTATTAGGCAAGCTGCAAGCTGGATAATATTTTTTCTGTACAGTATTCTGTACTGTGTTTTTGGAAAAAAATGTCCCGGGTTTCTGGTTAAAAACATTTGAATTTCATTGCATATAGTATTAATTTATGAAAACTAGTTAAAATTAACAAATCGCATTTAAGATAGCTGACACTGTGCTTTGTCCTGACATTACTTCCAATCTGTTACCAGTATTTTTTTAAGAGTTAAAAGGATTAGGAGTAGTGTAGAAAAGTACTCTCTAAGTTCACTTTTCAAGTAAGGCGAAAACATGGTGACTATTTTTATGAATTGTCCATGTTACCTAGTGGTCAGATAACATTTACTAAAGTTTTGACTTTTGACAGCGTGGGAAAATCCGTCGGGAGCCAATGAGAAGTCAGGATTTTGAATTTTAGAAGGTCGGGCCAACTAGGCAAACAAAAATGTCACCGGCCCCACCCGTCCTACAAGCCTAGTGGCATTATTTTTTTCATAATTTAGGTTGACCAATATGAGTGTCAAAAGTCAAAACTTTAGTAAATCTTACTGTTACTGTAGTAGTACTTTTGAGCTTTTAAGAGGATGAGGTCTGAATGTCTTTCAATAATAATTAAGATTTTACTGTCAATATGTTCAGGATGATACTTTCTGATGATGGCATAAGGGAAAAAAATGTATTTCCTCTTAGTACTCAATATAGAGAACACTGGGTATACAAACTTATTTTGTTGTATAATTTATTATACTTTAGAGGTAATCTACAAGTTTAGTTTACCTGCAACATATACATACATGTTAGAGCTAACCACTCTTCGTTTATTTTTTTACAGAGTTTAAAAGAAAGATAATGAAGTTTGGAAGGAGCAAAACAAAGAATTATCAAGATTCCGCTGTATACCTGTACTGTGAATTTATATACCGTCAATATTAATTGTACATTTCTCATTATAAATAAATATATTTTTTAATATTTCTTTTTTTTTAATTTATTTCTTCTTTTTTTTTTTAGTGCCCAGTATTCAAGCTCAATCTTGCAAGAGTACAGCATACGTTGACTGCTTGCTTAGTAAAGCAAAAAATGTAATTATATATCTTTTTTATTACATATTTGAAGTGAAATATAATTAATTAGGACAATGGTTTTGATTTAGAAATTAAATAAAATGATTTATAATACATATTTATTTGTTTTCTAGGCTGATTTGTATTCGCCATGGCACATTTTGGAGGCATTTAGCAGCCCATATGTTATGGAACTCACGGTTTAAAAATTAATATAAATATACAGCAATATATGTTTCTATTTGTTTTATTTTTAAAGATTTTTCTTTATAAGATGCGAGTACCTCTACAAACATGATAAAGTAAGAAAACATTATTGGAGTATTAATAACAATACACATTCTAATTATTGATTACAACGGCAATACAATTCTATTCTATAATTTACTAGATGAATACCCTTGCTTCGCAACACAGGAACAATAGGTTAATATTAGTTTAAGTTATATGCTATTAAAATTATGTTTTAAATTTTGTTTTACGATTATGATTAAGTTTAATTTTTTTCTTTAATCCGGTTTTTAGAATAACTTAAGTTTAAGACTCTAATTAAGGAAATAACAGCCTCTTTTTTTGTTAATGAATTCATCGAAGTATTGACTTTGTTTATAATCTTCTTTTTAGACGAGTTGATGCTGCCCTTGAAAAACCACCATGTCTTCTTAACTCGATCCAGCTGTCCATTTTATCTTTATACTTGGGTATAACCAATATTAGGAATAAAGGCTCGCCTCAAAAACGAGTTGTTAAAGTTACAATTATTATTAGGGTGTGTCTTTGACTGAGTTTATTTAATAATAATTTAAATTATTACTCTATATTAAGACCATAAAGTATTATTTTGAATACTATCACCAACAAATTTTTCAGCATGTTTAGACTTAATAATAATTTAAAAAAAATAAAATAAAAAAAATAGACGGCCAATAATTAGTGAGGCACATAGCTTCCTCGCATCCAATCATGTACTTTATTGCTGTATTAACTGTATTATTATTACTTTATTTTTATATTGGATAATGTCTAAAACTATTAATAGTTTTAGCGATCTTTAACACTTTATAGTGGTGTCGCTGTTGATATTACTAAAAAATTCTATTTGAAAAAAATGTTTGTCTCATTGAAAAGATGAAGTTTAATTTTTTCCCCGGCCTAAATTTCCAATTTTAAATTTAAAGTTCACGTTTACGTGAGCGTTACACGTAAACGCTTGGACGGATAATGTTGTCCAACGAATTCGTCCTTAGCATTAGTCAAATGAACATGTATACCAAATTTCATCAAAATCGGTCCAGAATTACTCAAATTATCGACGGACGTTTCAAAATTCGCGGACACACAGACACCCACTTTTTTGGACTCAGGGGACCTTAAAACGTATTAATTTATCAAAATCTCAAAATCGAATTTTCGCGCCATCACAATAATTTCTCTTTGTATGAA
>KZ652535.1:172708-183639 GCA_001010745.2 Gerris buenoi | reverse complement strand
ATTAAAAAAAAAAAAAAAGAATAACATGCAGCATACTAAACATGTATTAAATAAAAAAACATTTATATAAAATTTTAATAAATATTATTAATTCAAAGGTCATTAAATTATTTGAAAATAATAATTTATAAGTGGAAGCCCTAATAACCGACCACCTACGGACTAGAATCGATTAAACCAATTTTTTTTTGTAACAAGCAAACAAAACCAAAGAAATACTTTGAAATCATTATAGTATCCTGCGCAGCAATATAATAACTGTTTATCTAAATACAACAAACAGGTATTTTCACAAAACCGTGGTTAACAGACCATTTGCCTTTTTATATTCCTGGTGAGAAACATCGGTGACTTAGGTGATGAATGATAAGTTGTCCCCAATTGACCGGTTAAACCGATGGACCGAATTCAATAGAAACCACATAAGAAGGCTTCTACTGAATTTTTAAAATTTTCCGCAAAAAATATTTATTATTTTTTTTTTTCTCATTAAATGTAACCATAGTTTTTTTTTTTGTAAGAGTAAAATAAATTTTAAAAGATGATTAATTTATTAAGTCCAAATAAAAATGATACGAGTTGAAGAAAAATAATAGAGAGACATAAAAAATTTATTTCATGACATGGATTTGAACTGCAAATCTTTAAGTTGAATGCGTAGTGCCATTTTAGTTTAATTTGGGCAACACTGACTACCCAAATACTGCGTGCTCTTTTGAGTGTCAGGAGAGAAAGATTTACTTGTGTCTTGCATTTGCATACTTGGGACTGAATTTTTATCAATATCCTTTCCTTGTCAAAATATAGTATCATTATGTTACTGTATCGTGTTTATACAAAGCACATCCTTATCAGTACTTCTAAAAATGTTAGAGAATCGTTACAATTATTCCTCTCACCAGTTACAACAGATTCAACTTAAGGTCCTCATTCAATTCCTAGACAAAGAATTAATTTTTTATGACTTCCTACCATATTCAATATTTTAGTTTTGACAGATTAATATTTAATTTAAACACAGAGGATTCAGTAACGTGAAGTAATTCATTTTGGAGGTTATTAACATCTCAAAACCAGTCAAAAATTTGGGATTTATTTTAAACCGTTCAGGAGATACGTGCATAAATAATATTAAACTCACATTAATTTACTTTTGGTTTCAAATCAACAGCTATCGGCCGATTTTTGGAATCTATGTATAATTTTGAAAAATATATTATCTTCCAATATGAAATAATATGTGTAATGTAAAAATGTGTTATAATAAAAACTGTACTACCGTAATACCCTGACTTAGGTAAATTTTAAGTAATGCAGTAACCGAGATTTTGTAGCATAGATAGATAGATAACATTGCTGATAGATAGAGATTGATAGATTTTGTTAAAATTGAAACCTCCTTTTTCATGTGATTGTGATTATTATGTAAAACTTTGTTATGATGTACAGCCAATGTGAATCTGTAACTTTTTCATGTGATTATTATGTAAAACTTTGTTATGATGTACAGCCAATGTGAATCTGTAACTTTTTCATGTGATTATTATGTAAAACTTTGTTATGATGTACAGCCAATGTGAATTTGTAACTTTTTTTAATGAAATTAAAAAGTTTACACTTAGTGAGCATATAATTTATTTGATTATTTACTTACTTTTGTCTCTAACTATATTTGCAACTTTTACGACTGGAAAGACAATAATAATATATCGTCATTGGTCATATTATGACTAATGCATCAGCGAGACCAGTTCATATTGTACATAAATATATATATTTTTTTATTAATTAAGTAATTAAATCAAGCATTGTGACGCTATTTTATAGATAAGTTATTTTTATAGATAGGTGTGCAAAAAGATGAGATTAGAAAAATAACATTAGTTAGTTTGTCTTTTGAAGAATTGGATGATTTTATATTAACCTGTGGACAAAATCTTAGTAAGCTTCGATTCATATTTTGAATGCAGTCCATCCTTAGTGGAATTTCCATGCCACAGATATAGCTGACAAGCTCTTCTTAGTTTATTAATTTTGTTACCTTATTTGACTGTTAAAGGTACGTTTTCCAAGACACGACTCTAGTGGTAGATGCTAAAGGATAATCGCTGTCACAAAATTATAAAGGTGTTTAACTCCTCAGAATGTGAAATGTCCCAATGAAATTGGGAGCTATTTAGCACGAGATATTGTCCCTTCCCTACCAATCTTCTCTAACTAATCGCAACCAGCAACAAAAAAATTGACCTTCAATACGAGGTCTGTTCAAAAAAATACGCTGACTGTTTGAATTGCGCGGCTCCAGTTGGCCCAAGGGGAATTCGCTTGGTGTTGCTAGGTTTGTACAGATCAGCTGATGAGAACAACGTTTCCCGATTGCAGATATCTTTATTTGTTGAATAGCTACGTGGTTTTTAGTGAAGTGCGATTTCTTTGTTTGTCGCATTTCAGAATGAATGATCTGAAGGAACATCGGCATCCTGTGAAATTTCGTGTTAAACTTGGAAAATCTGCAACTGAAACATTTGCTATGCTTAACCTGGCTTAAGGCGATGTTGCTATGAAGTGTTCGGAATATTTCAAGAGGCATGAAGGGCATATTTTAAGGGCGGTTGACAGTCCATTGAAGACGATGAATGTCTTGGACGTCCTTTCACGACAACTGATAACCCACACGTGGACAAAATCAACACCCTGGTGCGGGCAAATCGACGTCTGACCATCAGGGAGCTTGCTAAAGAGTGCGGGATATCAGTTGGATCTTGTTACCACCAAACAATTGAATATGCACCATGTTACTGCGAAATCTGTGGCAAAAATGTTGACGGATGACAACGCTCCAGCCCATTCAGCTCTCAGAACTCGTGAGTTTTTGGCCAAACACTCGATCACTGTTCTTCATCATCCCCCCTACACACCTGACCTTGCTCCTTGTGACCTTTTTCTTGGATCCCAAACACAAAAGACCCTTGAAAGGAAGCAGATTTGAGGCGATTCCCGAGATTAAGGCAAATGCGACATAGGAGCTGAAGGACATTACAAAATAAGTGTACTAGGACTGTATCTACAAGTGGAAACACCGTTGGGATAAGTGTGTGCATTGGGAAGGAGAGCACTTTGAAGGGGACCCAGACTTGTAACTTCTCAATAAAATACATTTTGTTTTATGACGTCAGTCCGCGTATTTTTTTGAACAGACCTCGGAATCAAATCCTTCAATAAAATAATACAACGAAATGTTTTAGAATAATTATCACTACTCAAATTTTATAATTCTGCTGAATTAATATTCATCAAGGGAAATATGAAAGATATTTTCAAATGGTTTAAGAAATGCCATGTGTTTTTTGTCACATCCAATATTATTTAAATAAATATTTATATTATATCATTATTATATATTATTTAATTTAACTAATTTATTCAAGTAATTTAAACTTGTTTGAATTAATTGGTTAATATACCTCTGAGTTTGACCGGCATAGACTGTCTGAGTTTTTCGCAGGCACTGCAAGTGTGGACTAAATGAACGTGGCTGCTATCAGTCAGTGATCAACTCTAGCGATTATCGCTAGAGTGGCTTGGCTAGGAAAAATGGGAACATGCTAACTCAGAAGAAGAAGTCTTCAGGAAAAGGAAAACGTGGAGTTGCCTCTAGGAAAACGTACCGTAAGAGTGATTGTTTTTTACTAAGTTTAGGAGACATGCTTGATTTAACACAATGCAAAAAACAGACACAACACCAAAAATATCAAAGGTTATCCGATGGAGAACAGTTAATTATTAAAAATAGGAGAATTTGATTTGAGAAACTTTAATATTTTCTTCTATTTAATTTTATACAAATATATTTATTTTTTTGGTTTTGAGTAAATGAGCCATTTAAAAAATAAATAAAAATTAAATATATCAGTCAAATATGGCTATCTTCTCTAGTTTAGGAAAGAAAAGAAACTTTAAAAAAAAATATATATATAAAAGGTGGAAAAAACTATGGTACCCCCCTTAGAACAATCCAAATAAATATAAATTAATAATTAAAACATAAACAAATACTGTTAGGGAGAGATTAATAAATTTGTACTTTCTCTTTCAGGTGTCAAAAAGGGGGGTGTTGTAAGGCTCTTTTAAAATCGAAAGAAAATTATAAAAAAAATTGAATGCAATTAAAAAATAAAACAATACAAAAACATAAATATTAAAAAAAAAAATCTACAGCATACAAAATTAAANTTTTTTTTCTAGTGCGTACACAGTTTGTAAGGACACAAAATAAAATTTAAAAAATAAATCATAATATAAAATTTAAAAAAAAAATGACACAATCAACTCAAAATTAATTGTGACTAATTAATAATGACTATATGTTATAAACAAATATTATTATACATTAACCATCGAAGATGTATCTAAAAAAAAACCTAAAAATTTCATTTTGTTTTTAAAATTTATACTCCGTTAATTATATTAATTTTATTTAATACAGTTTTTGTTGTTTTGTTATATCCTATAAATTATTAATTATTTTGTTTTATTGACTCGCCTCTCTTACTCTATTATTTATATATATATTAATATTGTTGATAAAATAAATAAATAAAATAAAAGAGAATAATTTTCTGTTATTAATAAAATCAAATTTCATGTTTCTACTTATCACAGCCTCGATTACAAAGTTGAGAGATACGAGTTTTTTTTTTAAATAAATAAATTAATTAAAAAAATAATAATTAACAGTGAGGTCCTTTTTAAAAATCAAATATAAAATTATAAAGCCAGAGATAAACAAAATAAACCGTTCAGTAATTTATACTGCTTATAAAACAACGAAATTGACTGATTTAACTATTTCAAAATTCTTTACAGTCCAGAAGATAGCGATCATAAAAGTGTCTGACTAACAACAAGCTAGAATTTTGTATACAAGTCAATCTTTTAACGCCTTTTAAGAATATGTCGGCTAAGTTTGTCTGCGGGACATAGCTTGGCAGTAGGCGTTTGAAAAAAACAAACTGGAGAGCGGCCATGTCTCACCAATTAAGGTGGACAAGTATGATTTTCACGATCCTGAGTACAGAATTAGTTAGTAGACCAAAAATCAAGTTGATGTTAGTTTGTCCCTTGACAGGTGACTAAGTTGATTTTTAGTAATATTTGAATAACTAACCTATCAAGCGTGAAAAAAACATAGACTTGATTTTCGGTCTACTAACTAATTCTGTACTCAGGATCATAAAAATCATACTGTCCACCATAATTGGTGAGTGGTCGGTCTCCACCGGTTGTTTTTTTTTTTTTTTTTTTTTTTTTTTTTCCAAATGCCTACTGCCAAGCTATGTCCCACAGACGAACTTAGCCGACCACATATTGTTAAAAGGGCGCTAAATGATTGACTTGTATACAAAATTCTAGCTTGATGTTAGTCAGACACTTTTTTGCATGCTATCTCCTCGACTAGGGTATATACATTTCAAACACCCCTATACATTCATATATCACACCCTCTGAAGGAAGCTGTAAGAAAAGTTCAGCTTTAAATATTAAATAAAGCTTGTAAAAAAAACCCAAATTTGTCTAACGTTACTGCTTAAATCTGCTGTGCAGAAGCTCTTAAGACCTACTAACATTCAAAATAATCTAAAAAAAACTCAATTTTTTCCTCATTCTAACTCTATTCCTTCTGGAAGGTGCGATACATTGTATACATGCTTACTTAACACAAATTGTTTACCCAATGTTAAAAAATTTGGGGACAAATCTCCTTTTTTTTGATAATTTTTCAATTGTCCCAAGAAAATATGTATTTTTTTTAATTAAAAAAAAAAAAATATTTTCTCATTTCAATGTTCATTTTTTTTTACATTTAACTTGGTCCACCATTGTCATTAATTTTTTTTCGTTTATAAAAACTGGCAAAAAAAAAAGAAAGAGGAGGATATAAAATATAAATAAAAAATATTAAATAATTTCGGAAAAAAATAAAGGAAACGAAAAAGTAAATAAATAAATAAAACAATCATTTACAGAGACAGTTTAGAACCCTTAATGTTATAATATAAAATTGTTGCTTTTGATTTTTTGCAGCAAAAATAATATTTTTTTTTCTTATAAAATCTCTTATTTTATTCGATTTCAACAGGTGAATAGTTCAATTTTTTAAACTTTTTATTATTTGAATCGATTAGAAAATGTTACTTATTCTGTGGAACCAATCACCACCAGTGTTAGCAAGGCATGGAACTAAAGTGGATCGCATCACCACCAGTCTTAGCACGGGATAAAACCACAGTGGATCACATCACCACAAGCCTTAGAGCAAGGCATGGAACCTCAGTGGATTGCATCACCACCAGTCTTAGCAAGGCATGGAACCACAGTGGATCGCATCACCACCTGTCTTAGCACAGCATGGATCCACAGTGGATCGCATCACTACCTACAACCACAGTCTTAGCACAGCATGGAACCACAGTGGATCGCATCACCACTAGTCTTAGCACAGCATGGATCCACAGTGGATCGCATCACCACCAGTCTTAGCACAGTATGGATACAAAAAAGGTCAATGGGTCAAGACTAACTAACTTATAAGAGAAAAGAATCCTGTAATGAGTTCAGAACATCGGAATTCACTCGTCCCAAGATCTAGACGAAGCCTAATAAATCCAGGTCTTAGTGAGACTTCAGCTTAGTATCTTGTAAAAAACTCAGGGACGATTCAAGTAGTAGTCTAGTACTTCCTACTAGAACGGGTAGGACGAACCACTTGTTCGAACCTTGCAATTAGGCCATCACTTAGGCCCTTTGTACGCCTCGCAGTAGAGAGTTGCAGCCACTTCGCACATCATACATTTGTACATTGTACCGCCAAAGCGAGTATGATGTGATCAATAGAGAGCCATATAAATCAGAGCATCACAGCAAGGAATCGAACCCCATCTTGTTCCACTCATGATTCAGTGATGGCCAAGCAGACGTGGTTTTATCCACACGGCTACGCTACCTCTCAGGGACGATACTAAGTCAACACTTCAGCTGAGTCTCTCGTAAAAATTTTATATGTTAATAAAATTCTTTATTATTTCATAGTGTAGCAGCAAGAGTGGTCCCCCCCCCCTACCAAAAAATACTTCCACAAAAATTACTGAATATATTATATAATAAAGCCAATCCTCATTTCCTTTTATTATTATTATTGTATTACGTCACTAAAATTTTTATGTGGTAGATTTTGGCAGACAGCCAATGCCATGCTATTTAAATACTGATATAAAATTTATGTTAAAATGTATTTATTTAAATAAAGTATTTTTTTTTAATTGAAAAAAGCCGATCCTCAATCTTTACACATATAGTCTAAGATCCGGTATAAGGAATATATACCCTCATTTGTTATTTAATTGAAATAAAGAATATATGATAGAGAATGTGTAGAATGATACATCGCAAATAGGTTGCCCAGCGAAATCGCATACCGATGATGTTAAATAATAAACTGTTTATAGCCTTCCCCTTACTTGAACTTCCCTGATGTGTTATTTATGAAAATCGAACATTAACTGAGAGAATTCACCCCCAAGGAATTCAAAAAATAAGGGTTGCCTACTTTCCTCCCTGGACAACTACGGAGTTGCCATGTATAAAAAGGTGAGTAACGAAATTAATATACCCTCATAAATATTTAACTTTACCAGAATTTTATTTTAATGCTAGTTAAATTATGTTGTACATGTTATGTACATACTAGTATTGATCAAATAGTGACAACAAGAAAAATTATTACATTTTTTTGATTTTATGATCTGGTTTTAACAAAAACCACAAATTTCCCATGAAACTATATCCAAAGAAATGATTTAAACTTACTCTCAGGGTGCCTCAACATCATCAATAAATTATAATTACACACATTTGATGATAACATCAAAAGTCTCATGAAATCAGCCCATTTAAAGGGCTTAAATACATAATACACATAAGAAAGTGTGAATGTTTAAATTCAACATAATGTCTAAGAGCGGAGAAAATTAACCACTTTTTAGTTCCATCAGTTAATGAGTGTTTTTAAAAATTAACAATAAAAAAACCGGAAGACCTAGAACTTAATAATAATAATAAATCAAATTAAATCATGATCAATGTCCACATACATTTCTGTACTAAAGCTTTCAAAACATGGTGAATTTCAATCAAGTTTTGATGGGCTCATCAAATTCCACATAAAAGTCACTGAGCCTCCGAATAAGTTAAAGGTTTATTACTTTAACTTGAACTTTTTTTTTTAAAGTTAGATGATTAATTAGTATACCTAGAAAATTTAGCATCTAATGAGAAGAAATGTTCAATTAAATTAGAATTGTCGATGCCTAAATTTTCTTTTGATGCCAAGACGTAATGAATTTAATCTACCTAAGAAGTGATTTTAATCTATGAGAGTTTCTAAGAAGTTTTGTTTGGTCAATGAAAAGTCGTTATCACACATAGGAGAAAAATACAGTCGAGGATCTATGTGGATTATAACTGTGAATGAAGTAATATTGAGGATTTCGAGTATCAGTCAAAGTAAGAATCAAAATATTAGATTTTCCAAGATGTCGCTAAACTAAAAACTTTGTTCTTCACTTTGGACTCATCCTTTTAATTCTCTAATTACAACAACTAGAAAAAACTACGCAATAACAATATGTCCATAGATTTTCAAAATCTATGAGTCCATTTCACTCTGAAACATATAGATTTATACTTTATACATCAACTGTCTGTACGGTATGAGTTTTAGTATTGGACACTATGGTTGTCGAAACATTGAACCAATAAAGCTACTAGGAGGTTATCCTAAGTGCCACGCCCCTGTACTAGTAACATTTATTTTTGCCTAGTTGGTGCGACCATTTAGACTTTAAAAACCTGAGGCCTCATTGTCTCTTATTCCATTTGCTTGAATTCCTCACACTTTCAAATACTGAAACTCATACTAGCAACCGCTTACACGGTGTATTGAAAACTGTTAACATGGTCGTATTAAGATGGTATTTGAAAATTATTTGGATACAGGTCTGATGTCATTAGAATACAGCTGATAATTGACATGTGATAATTATGAAGGCTGTGAAAGAAGGTTATGTTTGTACAGTCAATGTGTCATGTCATTAGAATACAGCTGATAATTGACATGTGATAATTATGAAGGCTGTGAAAGAAGGTTATTTTTGTTCAGTCAATGTGTCATGTCATTAGAATACAGCTGATAATTGACAAGTGATAATTATGAAGACTGTGAAATAAGGTTATGTTTGTACAGTCTATGTGTCATGTCATTAGAATACAGCTGATAATTGACATGTGATAATTATGATGGCAGTGAAAGGTTATTTTAGTTCAGTCAATGAGTCATTTCATTAGAATCCAGCTGATTTTGACATGTGATAATTATGATGGCTGTGAAAGAAGGTTATGTTTACAGTTAATGAGTCAGGTTACCCAGAAGAGAAACAGAAAACTGTGCATGCTCTAATAGGATCTCAACACACTCAATATGTAACTGAAGGTGTGTTTAATATTAAACAGTACCAGACTTTTGGTGTATCGAGCTTGAGATTATACAAGATTAAATACGGTGCGTTTACATGGAAAGATACTGTATTCAATACACCATGTAAACGTTGCCACTGTCCAGAATGCACTTTTTTGTTCAACTTAGATAAAAATAAAAAAAATGTTTAGTTCCCCTGGTGATTATTTAAAACTCAAGTGATCACATAATAAATTATAAAGAGATTGTATCAAGAAGGATATAATTATAATTTCATCTGTCCAAGGACAGGCTAACCCTAACCAATTCCGATTATCGAAAAATTTGTATTACCCAGGCTTGAATTAACCAGGCTCGACTGTATTTATTAAATTAATCAACTTTTAGAAGCCCCAATTATCAGCTATTAATAATTCTAATATTAAAAGACTCGATACTTTAGAAAAAAGTAACTTCCAGCGTTAAAAATCAATAGATCCCCTTTAACCAATATATCCAACAACATATACCAACCGACCTAACTATTCGACAAACTTAACACAAAATGACAAATTATACAATTACTATTAAACAAAAATTAACTAAATATAAATATTTACAACCCTAATAAAAACAAAACGCAAATTTTAATTAAAAAAAACGTAACTCAAATCCAGTTACTTATCCCCACGTATTACACTGCTAGGTTACACAACAGTGAACTAATAACAGTAAATGATAGTCTAAAGACTAACCAGCCTGAGGGACTGCCACCTGAACGTGTGAATCATCAACTGTTCAGGCAGCTGGATCAAACACACTCTCAGCCAGCAGACCTTTAGACGGACAGCTCAAAGTAAGCTGTCAGTCCGCAGCATCGTATGTACTGGCTTCAGCAATGTTATCATTGACTAAAAAATAATAATTTAAACTAATCCAACTACCACAGACAAAATTACGAGATTCACAAACAAACCATTTTTCATAACGAGTACAAAAAGTAATGTATAAATTATAAAGTAATGTTCAAAATTATTTTCTTAATATCTTATACACTAAAAATGACTATTTTCACGGAAGACTTAATTATATTAAAATAAAAGAAAAAACTCTATCGAATAATAACTAAATTTAAATATTTATAAGTAAAAAAAAAATGTTTTATAAAATTAGTTACGTAGAGTAAAATGTTGAAATCAAATAAAATAAAAGCATTTATTACTTTCTTAATTAATTAAAAATTAGATAATTAATTATTCACTTGATTTTTTTTTTTTTTTGAAAAAATCTCATCGAACATTATTACCAATACTAAACTGATAGTAAATGCAATTTTTTTTTGTAAAAAAAAAAAAAAAATCTCGTGGCTCAAACCGTGCAAAAAATACCAATAATGAAAATTTTTAAGAATAGATTTAGA
>KZ652535.1:134028-144633 GCA_001010745.2 Gerris buenoi | reverse complement strand
GGGGGGGGGGAATTAAAAAAGGCACAAAATACCTCCTCTCAAATTTATATTATCTCCTTTAAACTCAAATATCCTTCGTTACTTATCCCAATAAAATTTGTTAAAAAGAACTATTTTATAGTGACTTATTACATCATGATGCCGTATGTATTCCATCTTTAAAATTTTAATATTTTCTTTCCACTTAGCTAGAGTTACATTATCATTAAGTGAAACAAAATTTAATCGTCTACAATTAAATTTGATTAGACTTGGAACAACTTAGCGTAAAACGATATCGATTCGCAGGTATCTTGAGCTATATCTAAGGTGTAAAAAAAGAGCAGCGACGAGTATTTATTTATCAGAAGCCGATGTAGAAGAAGCCCTGTCCGAAGCGTGAAGAAACGATTTACCGGGAACTCGTTTACGCAGGATGTAGAACTTAAAAGGAACTAAAATATTGTTAAATGCCGCAAGAAGTAAATACCTTCCTCAAGAAGCATACGAAATCTAAAACGATAGCGACACACTAGTGTTATTTTACTGCTTATCATGTTGAGCAAATGACGCTGTCTCATTACTGCTTTGAAAACACACTTGCCGGCATTTTCCTGCCGCAGTTAGTTAGTGTTAGTGTTCTTCTGTTTCCGATTTAGGTTCGAAGATACGTTTCTTTCAGTATTCGCAGTGAGAGCCAGGTAAATTTGTATAAATATAGAAGTTATTGTCTTACTATTTTGCGCATAAATATTTAAGCCGCTGAATGAAAGGAATAAGACATTTGATTCATATTTTTAACATTGAGAGGTTATAAAAATATAAAATATTGCGATCTATTCGCAATTGATCGTAGATCGCAGAAATTTGGAGTGTTTAAGTCCGTAATAGTTTTTCTGTTTTTGGGCAAAAAAGTTTAATTTGTATACCAAATTTTAAGTCTATAGCTTCAGTTCAGTAGGTCGGGAGATATACTCCAAGATGCGACGGACGGACTGACGAACAACCAAAAACATAAGGGTTTCTAGGACGACCTCGAAACCCTAAAATGGGTGTTCACTACGTAAATGATTTCTTTTTAACTTCTCTCTCATTAATCAAACTCATCATTCAAAGGTGAGTTCATAGCATGGGTTTTTGAAGGGCTTCAGAATAATCTATGACTATCATAACATGACGCGAGAAAAGTTGGTTTGGAAAAAACTTTCTCGTGTAAACACCAATCTGAATGAAACCTTGCAGTCCTCTTCCCTCTTGTTTATATTTTATCTCCAGCAAGGAGTAAAAGTAAAACTAGGGACAAAAAGAAGGATTGCCAAATGAATTATTTTATAAATAGTAGAGAATGTACAGCTAATGTAGTGAATTTGTTGAAATCAGGTTGGCGACACTGCTTTTTCGACCTTATTTGTAACATGCGCATATCATTGTTTATCTGCACCTAAATTACCTTCTATTTGAATTTAATTTTAATTGTACTTCTCATTTGTTTTTAATATTGAATCTCTTATATCTGATATTAAAACTGCTAATTATTATTATTTCTTAAAATAATAAATAAAAACTGTGCAATGGATGAAGATGCGTTTGTCAATTATGCTGAAGAACTGTTTCCAAATACGCTACCAACTATAAAAAAATCCTTTTTTGCGTTTCTTTACTAGACATTTTAGTTTAATTATAAGGAACCTATGGACAGGATATGGTGAATAGGATATCCCAGGGATGTTTTTCTTGATCAGCAGTTACTAAACGTAAACTTTGCTCAATTAAATGTTCATCCATACGACGTTATTGAAGCTAGGACAATGTGTAACTTGAAGTAGGACAAACACGGATTTGAAGTTTGATTCACAGTGACTTAGTTGGACTAATGTCAATAAAATTAAGTAACGTATTAAGTTCTAATTGAAGATTAAGTAAAAGATAAGATAATATTTACTGACTGTTAGGGAAAGGTCGAAGTGGCTTCGGTGCGTGGATAACATGTGATGGAGGTAGATAAAGATGAGGATGTGCCCTGTACAGCCACGAACAGTCCAGGCAACCTTCTATACATCTCTCAGTGTAGCTCCAGTCCCCTCAACATAAACAAACACATTTAACTAAATAAAGATCTAAGAAAGGATAGAGCATAATTATAGTATATACAGGGTGTTTGGTCGAAGATGTAACAAACGAAGAGGGCAGATTCTACCCATAATTTGCAACAAAAAAACACTATATATACAATGGGTCAATTCTCAATAGTTTCGCCACAATAATTTTTTTTGTTATTTTCCAAGGTACGTCCATTTTACTTTAAAAAATCGATTGCTGCACCTAAAATATTGATGATAGAGCTGAAATAAAGGTACCGTTGGAAAGAGGAGAAAATTTCAGTTTAGAAAATGTCTATTTCAAATGCCTTAAAGGAGCAAAACATATCCATAAATTTCATTTTATTGTTAATTTTATCAAAAAAATTAAAATTTATTTTTGTTTAAGCCTGTAATTTTGCCAAAACGGCATGAGCTACAGTTTGCCAAATTTCAGTAAAACTTCTCCATTTATTCCCCTTCAATTTAAGTACCATAACACTATTAGTTGATATGCAATTTTTTTGAGCTATGATTGAGTTTTTGTAAAAAAACGACCGTAAAAACGCGTACAGACCACCTTACGTGTTACCTAGAGGAGATGTCTTAATTTTTATAATTACCCAAATAAGTGAGATGAATGAGCGGATTTTTTTTTCACATTAAATTAAAGAGGACTGCAGACCATAATGACCATAGGTCCATCCTAATTGACCATAGTCCTATGGACTATGTAAAAGGAAATTTTAACTCTTATGATATTTGACCGGAATATAATTTATCATTATAAAAATGGGAAGTATTATTATTATTTTTTTTTTTTTTTCAAACTTAATCATGCTAAATGCAATTATTCATTAAAGAATAAAAATAAGGGGGTTGACATTGTTAAAAAAAAAAAAAACACACCCTGTGGAAACAGTAATAATACTACACTAAAAATAATAATGCTATTGTAGAAATAAGTTTTGTATAGAAAAACTTGTTGGACAAATTCTTTAATGTAGAATTGCATTTAACATGATTAAGTTAAAAAAAAAAAATTATTTTATACCTATTTCACATTTTTATAATGATAACTTACATTGGTCAAATATCATAAGAGTTAACTTTTACATAGTCCATAGTATATGGTCTTTTACATAGTCAATATGGTCATTTAGGGTTGACCTATGGACAGTATGGTCTGCAGTCCTCATTAATTTAATGTGAAAAAAAAAACCGCTCATTCATCTCACTTATTTGGGTAATTATAAAAATTAAGACATCTCCTCTAGGTAACACGTAAGGTGGTCTGTACGCGTTTTTACGGTCGTTTTTTTACAAAAACTCAATCATAGCTCAAAAAAATTGCATATCAACTAATAGTGTTATGGTACTTAAATTGAAGGGGAATAAATGGAGAAGTTTTACTGAAATTTGGCAAACTGTAGCTCATGCCGTTTTGGCTAAATTACAGGCTTAAACAAAAATAAATTTTAATTTTTTTGATAAAATTAACAATAAAATGAAATTTATGGATATGTTTTGCTCCTTTAAAGCATTTGAAATAGACATTTTCTAAACTGAAATTTTCTCCTCTTTCCAACGGTACCTTTATTTCAGCTCTATCATCAATATTTTAGGTGCAGCAATCGATTTTTTAAAGTAAAATGGACGTACCTTGGAAAATAACAAAAAAAATTATTGTGGCGAAACTATTGAGAATTGACCCATGGTATATATAGTGTTTTTTGTTGCAAATGATGGGTAGAATCTGCCCTCTTCGTTTGTTACATCTTCGACCAAACACCCTGTATATAAAAGTGGCACTAACTTTGGTGATAGAAAGTGGTGCTAGAAGCTGGTAGTGTCAAAAAAGAGAACTAATTTGTTCAGTTATTAATGACATCCAGTTATTAACAACATGCTCAAGCCCCTTTTACACAGTGATACAGATGCGACCATGATAGCAACTATCACCGTGAAAACTACGCAATAAATTCTGTCACAATAGAACTAACACCATCACAACACCATGAGTGTTTTATCACGGAAGACAGAGTACTCATGCGGCAGATACAAGAACTATCACTCCAGATTCTAGATGCTGATCGGCGTATTGTTTTTTTATTATTTTATATCACGAGATAACTGATCTAGGAAGCAACAAATGTGATTGTTGAATTGCTAAATACGGCTAAATATTAAATAATATTTTATTTTAAGAAAATAAAAATTACAATTACAAATAATGAGCCAATATAAGAAAATTACAAATTATTTATATACCTACTACGTACTATGTAATAAACCTTAACAGTGTTAAAAAAAATCTTTCATTACAAATATTGTATTGTTACGTATTTCTGCACAAATTTCGTCTGTATGAACTCCCACCAAGCAGTTATAAACGTGCTAAAGGGAAATCTGGTAATAAGCTACGGTTTTTTCCCTCCTTTAGCTCTTCCACTTTAATAACCAGACTTTTAGCATAACATTTTTGTTTATTATTATAACGAAAAGGAACAATTTGATGTTAACTAATTGTTTATTTGCAGAAAACAAATTAAAATTTAATTTATAGAAAATTAAAATAAAATTTTAAAGTTTAGTCAGCATGAAATTTTAAATAAATTTTAAGGTCTTGAAGTTTAGAAAAATAATATGTAAATATTACAATTTCACATTTAATATTTTCTAGATGGCGCCCAACTATACAAACATTGAACGACTAAATCCAAATATTTAAACATTTTCTCCATGGAAATCTGTTTTAGACCATTCTTAATCGATTCTTGAGATTTAAAACTTTTTTTATGTATATTGTATATAATATATTAGGTATGTATGTCTCACTCCAGACGATATCTCAAGCTAGGATGCACTTAAAAAATTCAAACAAATTTTAAAATGTCAATAATATCAAAAGAAAAGATGACTTTGTTGGCCAGAATTTTTGGAGTTCATTTAGAGGTCAAATATTGACAATCTAGGGTCAAAAATAGCATTAAAACGTGTTTTTACCATTTTACCCCCCCCCCTCTTATAAGAAATATGGCTGTACTCTTTGAGCTTTCCAAAGACATGCATCTTGAAGGGTAAATGTTAAATACTATTTTGACTTTTGAATTCCGTATCCTTGTATACAATTTTTTTTGTTCACCTATCCAAATTCTAAACCAAAATTTTCGTCTATTATCACAAGCCAATTATACTCAGATTTCTTTGAAAATTCGCTCATTAAGTCATGGTGCCTAACTTGTATGTCACCTGACTTGTGTGGTGCTGACATGGTGCCTGGTCTTTTATAATTCTAAATTACATAAAGCCAGATACAATAGATTCTGCCACGCAAGCGTGGCACATAGGAACTGTTCCAACTTCAGACATTACGTCAAAAGATGTTGGCTCGGCATTATATTAGGGGTCCGACGATGGACACCCAAAGTTGGACCTATACCATATCTAGAAGATCAGATATAGGACTTATCAGAGACGAGCGTGCTCTCATACCTTCAATCTTGCTTGGCTGGCAAAACATCAGCAATGTAATACCGTGTTTGCACACTGCAATAACGTACACAATGTGTGTTAAAGAGAGACACCAAGGGATAGGAACTGTTCCAACATCAGACATTACGTCAAAGGATGTTGGCTCAGCACTACGCCATCCTTTATCGTTTCGTCGCGTCCGACTCATCAGTGTGACTCATATTTTGTACCTTATTGCAGTGAGCAAAAACACGGTATTACATTGCTGACATAAATTGCACTTGCACGCACTTATTCTTCGAATAACACTAGTCAGAAGTTAAATTAAATACTTGGAATATACGAACTTAGTTCCTAGTTTGCTTCTACCTCAATGGAGATTTACCAAATATTTACGTAATTTCTCATTATCATTACTCGCACTGCCATTGGTTACTCTGCTGGCTTCTTATTGCTCACAGAGGAGATTAGCTGGAAAATGATGGGCTGTGTTTAACAGAACAATGTAGAGAGAAAGTTAAAAGTGAGAAGATATTAAGAGGAAAGTACTGAGGAAGAGGTGGAAGACATTGGTGTGTTTATTGCTCTTAATGTTATGTTTACATGACCAGCCCACAGAGGCTCTCTCTAGCGGAATAACAAATCTTAAATCAAATGGTTCCGAAGCTTTGACTCATAGTCCCACAATATTTACAGCCCTATTTCAGCTTCTAACCCCAAAGTCTTTTATTACCCTAACATCCAATTTGTCTCTGGGCGGCCCCACGCCGAGCTAACCGTTCTTCCTCTACAGTAAAAAAAACCGTAAATATTTACCCGTTCAAAGACTCTCTTAACCTAGCTCTGATCACCGGGTCTCACAACGTTTATAGTTTATTATAAACTTATATCGTCTTTTTCTTCTTCTCTAGCATCGAAGGATTTAATCGTTTGTAAAAAAACCGATATAAAGAGAACGGGGGAAACCTATATTTGGACATTACTGTTACGTATCATTTACAACCCTATTAACAAGCAGATCTGTTTGAAGAATTTCCCTCTTTAACTGCTTCGTTATCAACATAACACGAAACAACTAAATCTAAAACTGTTTTCTTGTTTATATCTAAACAAAGACTCTGCTCAGTATTAAGGACCTCGACTAGTACTAACAATCAGTGTCTAATCTGAGACTTAAAAAACTAGCTGCTATCTACCGGGGAAAATATGAACTATAATGGCGATTTCTGTTTCAAAGCGTCCTCGAAAATTTACAATTAATTCCCTTCTCTTCCTTCTCAAGATCCTTTATTAAGCTTTAAGGTGACCCTATCAACAACAACAATAAATATTTTAATCATTGAATGAATAAAAGAACATATTATAAATGTAAATCTTTAATTAAAATTATAGAAGGGAAACAGAAAAGAGAAAATACACTTTGTCACCGGGATGCGAACCCATTTCTTTGGATTGCTGGCCTAATGCTCTACCAATCATATAATAGTTAATACTGTTGAAATGAATGATTCTCCGGTGAAGCTTAATTGGTAGAGCATATATTATAAAATCCGGGTTCAAATCCCGGTGGCTTAATGCATTTTTCTCTGCTCTGTTTCCTTTCTATAATTTAAAATTGATTTTAAAATAAAATGCCAAAAGACTCTACAATTTAAAATAAAAGTCAAATTTCGTAAAATGATCGTGAAGGAAAGCACGGCATGATTGATAATCATGTCCATTACCATCCACACAGCCACTTTCCTGCACTCTTTCCTGTGAGACGATCCGCTCATTCCATCCTGCAGGCTTGTCGTGTGACTACAATCCCTTCGTTTGATGCAATAAACACAATGAAAGGAATATCTCTATCCCATCCACATGAAACTTATCAGTTGACAAGAATGGAGAGGATGGCGCGAAGGAATTATCTTGCAAGATTATAATCCTGTGTTCTTTCCTCTTGAACCCCATACACTAACACTCTTTCTTGACGTAATCGGCTTTCCTTACGGAAAGAACGACAGTGGATCGACAATGGATACAAGTCATCTCCAA
Source organism: Gerris buenoi (assembly GCA_001010745.2). Classification (NCBI taxonomy): domain Eukaryota; kingdom Metazoa; phylum Arthropoda; class Insecta; order Hemiptera; family Gerridae; genus Gerris; species Gerris buenoi. The sequence goes on along the minus strand of KZ652535.1, from coordinate 137,065 downwards.
CAATGGATACAAGTCATGACTAACAGTGGATACAAGTCATGACTAACAATGGATACAAGTCATGACTAACAATGGATACAAGCCATCTCGAAAAATGGATACAAGTCATGACCAACAATGGGCAAATTATGAAAAACCATCTAAAGTTTTTAAGATATGTGCTTTTACAACAAATTATTGTCAAATGTATTAAATCCCCCCCCCCGTTTTTTAAATCTGTCAAAATTATATTGATTTTTTTACGTGAATTGAAATATCGCAAAATTTATAAAGTGCAAATGGTTGAAGTTAATCTGGTGCTATCTGCCACTTTCGACAAACTATCCATACAAATTTCATAAAAAGTGAGTTCCTTTGATGATATATGTAGTATTCTTACATCTACATGAATATTATATAATAGCCGAGTTAGGCATTAACATGTATGTTTGTTAGAAAACACAAGAAGAATAATCTTTATTTTCATCTAGTGACAGTTGACATCAAAATACTTTAAACAATAAATATTCTATATACTACATATTAGATATAAATAAAGGTATGTTTTTTTGTGTATGTGGATGAGAAACACATGAGCATAGAAGGTTTCAACTTGTATGGACGAATTATGATCTACCATCCAAAATTTCCAAATTTTAGGATATTTTGGTTCGCAAATATTAAGCGACAAACAGACAGACAGTCACGGAACCAAAACTGTTCCCTCATGTCTGAGACGGATATAACAACTGAAACTTTGGAAATAGGAGTCATAAAAAATGTTCTCTTTTCAAATCGAACACATAGCTTCCGTTAGATTCGGTAAGCTCGGAAGCAATAATACAAAACTAGAACGGAACGGAATATAGGTTTTACTACGTATAGGAGAGGTAGAGAAGAAAGAAAATTGCTGATAATTTGCAAGTATGTAATGACAAGAGAATAATGCAGGTATATACGAGTTAGTATACAGATTAACAAGGCTGTTGAAGCAGTGTTGCCACTGTCTAGTGAAAACAGTAGGGAGGTTATTGTTGTTAAAAGGAAAACACTGCGCTTTTAGAATCTTTAGCTGCGAGAAGCTGTTTACTTGACCTGTCATACAACACAGATTTATTGGATTTTATCGCTTTCACATTTCCGAAAGAATCTCAAATCTGTTTGAATCGCATTAATAATAAATCTTTTCGGTGCTATTTTCAAAAAATTCCTTTCATCTATCATCTATCAATATGAACTATGACTGCTATACGTAAACTTATTTATAAACCTTTATCTACCCTTTCCTTAATACTAAAACATGATCCACATTAGTTTACTGTAATCTAAGGCTGCCTTCATAATAAATAAGTTTAGCTTAGCTCAGTAACATTTATTGTGTTTTCGAAATATATTGTCTGCACTTTAAGTTATCCTTTTTTACTTTCTCATGAACATAATATGATTGGTTTTATGTTTTATGACGAATTTTTTATGTTATATGACGAAGTTCTTTATGGCACGTTACAGCGTTTGGAGCCCGAGAGTGAATCCGAAAAAACCGACCGTCGTGAAATTCACCGATAACAATAACTTGTGTAAAAGTTGACCGATAAAGTTGAAATTGTTGCACATGTTCATTTTACTAATGCTCAGGACGAGTTCGTTGGACAACGTTATCCACCCAAACGTTTGCGCACAACGCTCGCGTAAACGTAAGCTTAAGCTTCAAATGTAAAATTGGAATTTTAGGATATCGGCTCAAAAATATGCTGATTATAAAGTCACGTGTGCTGATTATAAAGTCACGGTACATCGGAAGATAAAAGACGAGCCTTACCCAATCCCAAGAGTGGAAGATATACATATATGCTTCAATGCATGGTTCGAAATATTTTTATACGCTGGATATTGGCAATGCTTATCTTCACATGTTGAGAGTGCTTTAATGCAGACTCTGAATACACACCAGGGGCTCTACAAGATAAATAGATTAATGTTCGGTACGAAAACAGCGCCTCAACTGTGAAACCGAGTAATGCGATATTGCGAGGAAATATCTGGTGCTAAATCTTTATGACGACATAATCGTACATTGGATCGTCAAGAGAAGAAGTTATGCATCAATTAGAGATAGTATTTTTCAACGACAAAGCATATAACTTAAACCAAGACAAATTGTAGATTTTTTTGGGAATTCTATAAAATACATTGGTCATATTATTGATGAGACGGAAGTCCATACAGTCCCAGAAATGATTAAAGGAATAATTGAAGCTAAGCACCCCAAAAATATCAGTTAACAAATAACGTTTTTAGGACCAGTTACTACTACAATCGATTAATGCCCAACTCAGCTACAATCCTAAACCCTTTAAATAGACTACTATAAAAAAAAGTTAACTTTGAAGCTCGGAACAGACTGAAAAATGTTTCGGGAGAGTGAAAAAGGAAATAACAGGTAAGAGAATTCTGGCACATTATGATCCAAACCAAACTTAAATTTTGCAAAAGATGCCTCATTAGTTGGTCTCGGAGCGGTCCTGTCGATAAGAGATGAGGAGAGGATTGAAAATCTGTTAGAAATGCCTCACGAGTATGACAAAAAGCGAAATTCCAATAAGGATTTATTGGAGACATAAATAGTTATTTACGCAACAAGGGAGAGAAGTATGTTTTCCGGCTCGAGGTTAAGTTTTCTCCTGAGGCAACGCCGAAGGAGAAAACTTCATTAGCTCCCGAGGTCGTAAGGCCGAGGGAGATAACTGTAGTATTAGCTCTCGAGGCTTGCCGAAAGAGAGAATCCCGAGAGTAGAAATACTTCGATCCATGTTGCTTATTCAATTTTATCTACGACTAGTGCACCATGGGTAATAGCTATTAAGTTTGTAAATATAAAAGTTTTACCTACAAATTCACGCAATTTAAACACCTTAAACTGATATTTAGTTACTTGATTTATTAAAATAACAATTCTTATACTAAATATATACGTTTTTAATTTAATTACGTTTAGTTTGTTTTTAATTTAAAGACTTTGTATGATAACCTAAAGTAACCTTCCCGAAAAAAAGTAAAC